>CAUYPK010089714.1:0-57106 GCA_963574355.1 Loris lydekkerianus | reverse complement strand
AACAATTAAGTAAAAAAGCAATTTTCTTTGTGAGATTTTTTTTTGCTTGTAAGAATTTCCTCTGATAGCCCTTTTCCAAGGGATTAGAGAAAATCCTACGTTAATACCTCCTGATAAGACACAAACACAAGAATATTGCTGGAAATGAGCTGTGATGCCACGGGACTCTACCCAGGGCAAGAGCTTGAGGTTCTGTCCCAAAAAACAACAACAACAAAAAAGAAAACAAAAAAACCCCCACAGGACTAAGAGCCTGGCCAAAGTGTATATATATATATATATATATATATATATATGTTTTTTATATATTCATGAAAAACGCATATATATGTGTGTGTATATGTACATAGTAGTTATATTAGTTCTGAAGCTTTAAGGCTCAACAAAGGTCTGTGAGCTACACAGAAAACATCTGTACAGTATTAAATAGTATCTACTATGTCTATATAGATACCTCAGGAAAAATTAGAACCTAAATATTCACTTAAATTGCCCTTTAGAACTTTAGATCATTGTTGTAAAGACTGTTAAAACTAAGTATTATATATATTTTTTTCTTTTTGAGACAGAGTTTCACTATGTAGAAACTTCCTCCGTAGAGTGCTGCGCTATCACAGCTCACAGCAACCTCAAACTTTTGGGCTCAAGCAATTCTCTTGCCTTGGCCTCCCAAGTAGCTGGGATTACAGGAGCCCGCCCCAACGCCTGGCTATTTTTGCAGTTGTCATTGTTGTTTAGCTGGCCCAGGCCAGGTTCGAACCTGCCAGCCTGGGTGTAAGCAGCTGGTGCCAAAACCACTGTGCTACGCACTGAGCCTAAGTATTATCCTAAGAACTGTGCTAAGACTGTAAAATATTCTCATTGTGTGAACCTTAGCCTTGAAATCCAGAACTTGTAGGTATTTGTAAATGACTGATAATCGGTTTCATTCTCTTACCCTAGACCCACCCTTGACTTTGTCCCTGTCAGTGTAGAAAAGCTGGAAAGCCACAAACATATGCAAGGTGGGTAAGGTCATACAGAAGCCAGAACACTTGCAGACACTGCCATACGAGTGCAAGAGGTAATAAGTTAGTCAACTTTGGGACAAAACTCGAGTTTATGTGCCACACACAGTGATCACATTAGATGACCAACTCATACCTCACTGAATACCAAAGCTTTCCGTATAAAAATCCAAGGTTGATTATAGAGTTTGTATGTACGAGGCATGTGCTTAAGATAAAAGACAAAAAGAAAATTAAGAAACTTCTGGGGAAATACTTCTACATTTCCCTCGCTAAGAAGGAAAATTTAATTGGGTACAGGCCTTGCCAGTGGTCTTGTTCAATATTAAATGTATCCCTTCTAAAAAAATTAAAATACTTCTGTATAACAGGTCATCATCAATCCTCTGCAATTTAGCAGAGACTCCTAAAAAAACTGTGAGAGATTGAATTGAACAGTCAGTTGGAAGCCCAGGGAAGAGAAGCAACAAAGATCTCCACTTGAGTAATTTACTGTGTTCTGTTTAGTCTTTCGTGTCTGCACACCCGTTCTCTCTAAAGGATCAAGTCTAGATCAAAGATGCGAACCCGTCCCGCTCAAACCAAGGTAGAAAGGCCCCTACATCATCATCCAGACCACACCCCCGGCAGCAAAGGTAGGGCCTCGCCAGGATCCATCACAGCAGGCTAAAGAGAGCTGTGAGGAGCAAAAACAAGTCCTGCCCACCCTGCCAGGTAACGTGAGGCAATCACCATGTCCTGCTCCAGCCACATACTGGGAGCTGGCTGGTCAACGCAAGGCTGAAGCCTGAGGAAACTCCTCTCGGGACTTGTCTTTTTTTTTTTTTTTTTTTTTTTTTTTTGGGGGGGGTACTTGTGTTAATTAGACTTTGGACTTTGGGAAAGTAGGAAAAAAAAAATGTAATGTGTGCACTCACACCACTAAGATAGAACTCTTTTACTAACCTATTCCCGGGAATGGAAGACCGGTTTACTAGGGTGTGAGGCAATGTGCTTAGATCTGTTCTTTTCTGTTTATTCATTCTCATCCTAATTTATATTCGTGTGTCCCTTTCAAACATCTCATTACTAAATTACTAACCTGCTCGCTCTCTCCGCACTTACCAACTCAGCACTTAATGTGTGAAACTTCTAGGAAAGTTCCAGACAAGGGGAATGAAGGAGCTAAGAAAATTTCACCCCAAAATACGATTCTTTGGTATAAAGAATATTTTAAATTTAAAGGCCTTTTTGGATCAGAAAGCTCTCGCCTCTCTATAAAACCTGAGTAAGCTGATTTAGAATCAGAAAAGACTGCTGACCTCCTTAACATATGCTAATAGGCCTGGTTCCAAGGTAATTTAAAGCACAATACCTTTCTTTCAGGTTAATTTACAAATCAATCAGTTTCCAACCCATTACACTCTCCCCCTCCTAGCAACCCCTTACTAAATTGTATACTTGCCACATTCTCCCCCCTCCCTTCCAAAAGGTATCTGATCATCACTGAAACCTGGGGAATCATCTAGTGGTTCCCCCCGTGCTCTTAGTATGTGGAAATAAACCTTACTCTTATTAATCTACCGTAACTGTGAGTTGATCTTCTCAGTGAACCAACCTAAGAGAAAAGGGCAAGTTTTGCCATGACCCCTACAACACTGTTGTGCAGTCCTCATCACCTTTATCCACAGAACTCTCTTCACCTTGCAAATCTGAAACTCTGTGTCCATCAAACAACAATTCCCCATTGCACCTCCCGCAAAGCTGGGAGCCACCATTCTGTCTGTGAATTTGCCTGTTCTGCGTATCCTTTTTGTGACTGGCATATTATGGTCCTTGAGGTTGATCCATGTTGTAGCATGTGTCAGAATCTCCTTTCTTTATAAGCTGAACAATGTTCCACTGCGTATGTAGACACCTTTGTTTATCCACCCATCCACTAACGGACACTTGTGTTGCTCCTACCACTTGGGTATTATGAATAGTGCTGCTATGAACACGGGTCCACAAACATCTACTTGAGTTCCTCCTTTTAATTCTTTTGGTGTATACACACAGAATGCAATTGCTCAATCAGAGGGTATTTCTATTTTTAGTTTTTTGAGGAACCACGATGCTATTTTCCAGATACAGCAGCATTTTGCATTCTCACTAACAATGCACAATGGTTCAAATTTCTCCGTATCTTTGCATCATTTGTTACTTTCTGTAAGTAACCATCCTCCTGAGTGTGAGATGGTATCTCACTGTGGTTTTGATCTGCATTTAGCTAAAGGTAGAGCATTTTTTCATGTGCTTATTGGCATTTGCATATCTCCTGTGGAGAAATCTCTATTTTTTCTCCTTCTTGTCTTGCTCTGTTGACCACGCTGGAGTACAATGGCATCACCATAGCTCAAATGGTAAACAGTTATGGTAGCCTCAAATTCCTGGGCTAAAGTGGAGATGTTTCCATTCAAGTTCTGCACTCATTTTTTTGTTTTGTTTTTGACAGAGTCTCAGTCAACCTGAATACAGTCCCGTGGTGTCACAGCTCACAGCAACCTCAAACTCTTGGGTTCGAGTGATTCTTTTGCCTCAGCTTCCCAAGTAGTTGGGAGCACAGGTGCCTGCCACAATGTCCGGCTATGTTTAGAGATGGGGTCTTAATCTTGCTCAGGCTGGTCTTGAACTCCTGGGCTCAGGCAATCAACCCGCCTCAGCCTCCCAGAGTATTAGCATTACCGCCCAGCGTGGTAATAGGGGGAGTGCCTTTGGGGAATAGAACCTAGTATAGTAGAGTTTGAGCACCGAGCATTAGGAGCGACTAGAAATCATGGAGATTGCTTAGAATTCTTAGTTGTGAACCACAGACTCCAGCTAGCTCATTTAAGCAGAAAATAAGCTTGTGAAAAATTATTAAGTAGTTTACATCTCCAAGAGGACCAGAAAGTTTGGAGGCCGTGGGACCAGGAACTGTGCTCAAACTATCCCACTCCCCCTGCCTTGCTCGCAGAGATATGGAAGCTCACTCATTTCAGTGACATGGACACCCAAACCTCCATTACCACTGTCCCCTCAAAGCTGGGGGCCTCTGCCATCATCTTTGCCTTCCAGCTCACTCTCTGGAGTGTCTGCTTCCTTGCATGGCGCACTTACACACAAAAGCTTTCACAGCTGGGCTGGGCACCGTGGCACACTTGTGATCCTAGCACCTTGGAAGTTGGGAGAATGAGACAAGAGGATTGCTTGAGCCCTCGAGTTTGAGGTTGCTGTGAGCTATGACACCACAGGAACTTGAAAAAAATAAAAGCTTTCACAGTTGCATCTGATTGGAGAACTACACTCTCCTGATTCCAGGGAAGCTAGGAAATGAGGTTTTCTAGCTTTTTGTCTTCAGGTAGCTGGAGACTTATGAGCCACGGAGCTCACTAATCTTAGGAAGCCATGGGCATGTGCACACGGAAACTTGTACACAAATGTTGGCATCAGCTTTATTTGCAATGACCAACTAGAAATAGTGTTGATGTTAAATGGTTAAACACACTGATCCATCCATACCATGGAGCATTACTCAGGAATAAGAGGAGTGGCTCATGGATGCATGCAACTTGCATGAATCCTTCGGAAATTATGCCAAGTGTAGGAAGCCAATCCTAAAAGGTTACATGCTGTGTGATTCCATTTACGTAACATTTTAAAATAGCAAAGTTTTGGAAATGGAGAACAGGTGGGGAGGTTACCAGGAGTCAGGGGTGGGGACAGAGGGCCCAACAGGAGGGGAAGCGAGTGGAATGTGTGTGTACAAAAGAGCGACTGGCTTGGCACCCCGGAGGCCGAGGCAGGAGGATCGCTTGAGCCCGAGAGTTTGACAGCAGCCTGAGCAAGAGTGAGAACCTGTCTCTACTAAAAGTGGGAAAACTAGCCAGGCATTGTGGCAGGTGCCAGTAGTCCCAGCTGCTTGGGAGGCTGAGGCAGAAGGATCGCTTGAGCCCGAGAGTTTGAGGTTGCCGCAAGCTGTGAGCCTTGGCACTCTACCCAGAGTGACAGAGTGAGACTCTGTCTCAAAAAAAGAAAAAAAGAAAAGAAAGAAAGCATTACATTTGTGGGTGGAAGATACGAACTGATATGTATTTTGATCAACAGCAATCAGGTTTAGTACTATCTGTGGTTTCAGGCAGTACTGGGGTCTTGGGACATACCTTCTGAGGGTAGCAAAGGCGTACTGTATGTTGGAACTGAATGCCCCATGGTGATGACATGACAGGGTGGGGACTTTTGGAAGTGATTGAGTCCCCACCCCTTAATGAGGGGTCCACATTCACGAATGGATTGAGGTGTCCCGGTAAAAGGGCTTGAGGGAGTGAACTCAGCTCTTTTGTTTTTCAACCTCTGCCTTGTGAGGAAATAGGAAGGAGGCACAATCTTGGAAGCAGAGAGCAGCTCTCACGGGACACCATTGCTGGCACTTTGATCTTGGATTTCCATTTCTATTCCTTATAAATTACCCAGTCTAAAGTATTCTGTTAGAGCAGCACAAACAGACTGAGACACACACACATGCACAAACACACATATAAACATAAATCAGTTCAAGGAAAACTGGGGAAGAGAGAAGAGCTTGGTGGATTGTGTCAGTGTCAATCTCCTTGTGACGTTTTACTGTGGTTTTGCATTTGTTGTAATCATTGGGGAAAACTGCATAAAGGTGTTGCAGGAAAACAAGGCCCAACAGAGAAAGAGCACCCAAACACCACGTTTTTAAGAGGAAGGGCTTTATTCACCAGCCGGGAGCTTACGGCATAGAAGAATTCCAAATGGCTGCGCTCCCCAACTGCCTTGGGCTTTCCCTTTTTATTTTTATTTTATTATTATTATTTTTTTTATAGAGACAGAGTCTCATTTTATGGCCCTTTGGTAGAGTGCCATGGCATCACACAGTTCACAGCAACCTCCAGCTCCTGGGCTTAAGCGATTCTCTTGCCTCAGCCTCCTGAGCAGCTGGGACTATAGGCGCCCACCACAATGCCCGGCTATTTGGCTTTCCCTTTTTATTGACAGTCAAAAAAGTTCCACCCCACAGGTACCCTTCTCATTGGCCAGTTTGAATCAAGTAGGAGATGCTATTCCCACCCCTACAGAACTACAGAATTTCACAGAACTTGGAAATTTCCAAGTTTCAGGAATTAAGTTTACAAATTCCCAAGAGCCGAGTCACCGTGGTGAGGACCCTGCATGTGTATCCTTGTGGTCTCCTTGAGAAGACCTGTTCTTCTAGATCAGGGGTCCTCAAACTAAGGCCCACGGGCAATCCGGCCCTCCACGGGTTTGTGCCACCGCTGCCTGTCCTGCCACAGTGCGCATGGGTGGACTGTATGCGGCGCTCTCCGACTCCCCTCCTCTCTGTCTCTTGACTCCTCCTCTCAGTCTCAGGACTAACTGATGCACACTTGCATCACTTGTTATGACTAGCAGTGACAAATATGGAACCAGACATTGACATCTCATTAGCCAAAAGCAGGCCCATAGTTCCCATTGAAATAGTGGTAAGTTTGTTTATTTAACTTTAGTTGTTCTTCATTTTAAATATTATATTTGTTCCCATTTTGTTTTTTTAATTCAAAATAAGATATGTGCAATGTGCATAGGAATGTGTTCATAGTTTTTTTTTTTTTAACTATAGTCCGGCCCTCCAACGGTCTGAGGGACAGTGAACTGGTCCCCTGTTTAAAAAGTTTGAGGACCCCTGTTCTAGACCTCACTCTTCTTGGCTGTCCTCTCTCAAAGGGACCACTCTATTATTATTGTTATTTTTTTTAGAGACAGAGTCTCTCTTTGTCGCCCTCGACAGAGTGCCGTAACGTCACAACTCACAGCAACCTCCAGCTCTTGGGTTTAGGCGATTCTCCTGCCTCAACCTTCCCAGTAGCTGGGACCACAGGCGCCCACCACAATGCCTGGCTATTTTGTTGTTGTTGCAGTTTGGCCAGGGCCGGAACCCGCCACCCTCAGTATATAGGGCCGGCGCCCTACTCACTGAGCCACAGGCCACCACCCCACACACACACACTCTGTATTATTTATTATAACCTATGATTCTACAATTATCTTCATTAAAAAACAAGAGAAGAAAAAGCAGTGGGAAGCCAGAAAACACTAGGAATTTGGGATTTTATTTTAAGAACTGTCTTCATTTAGCATGTATTTTCTGCCCACTGATAGGATAATTCTATCCTAGTCTAAGTTACAATGTGACATTTTAATTTAAAATAAAATGTAAAAGGCTTTTATTCTTTTTGCCTCATGTGGTTTTCCGTAGTTTTCAAGAAAGCAATTTTAGGCCCAATGCATGAACTCTGATTCCTCTTGCAGCAGAAACAATAAGGTAGGATTGCTTCTTCCATTCCTTCCACAAGTGTTTATTAAGCATCTGCTAAGGCTCAGGCTCTGTGCCACGTCCTGTACACTCAGCAGTGGCAGTCCTGCCTTTGAGATGCATTGTTAGATCCTTGGAAGAGAAACAACAGCTCCAATAAGAAAGGGATTTATTTGAGTCTCAAGTAACCTATAATCTGGGGACAAAGGTGCAGAGTTGGTACAGTGGCCACAAAATGTCCCAGGCTCCTGCTGTTCTTTTGTTACGCCATCCTCAGCATGCCTTCCATCCCTAAGTCCACTGCACAGGTGCGAGGCGGACACCGCATCTCAACTCATTATAAGGAGTAAGGAGACAAGCATGGAGCCCCTGCCAGCTGACCTGGCTCCCCCGGAGCCCCTCCCAGAGCTGGACCCGTCAGCTAGCATGTCATTGGTCAGAACCTCATCACAAGACCACTCCCTTCTGCAAAGGATTTGAGAAATCCAAATTCTCTTATGAGGGCAAGTGGAGAAAGGATATGGATGGATCAATCATAGCTGCAAACACAAGGACCTTGTCATGTAGGTGAGGAGGCAAGAATGTAGCTTGTTAGTGACAAAGCAGCTTGGTAACTGCTGAGGTAACAGAAATAGGACAGGAAGGCCACAGACTCAGGGTTGAAGCAATCAGGGAAGAGTTACCAGAGGAAGAGACCTTTTGAAGAAATGCTCAGTATAGGGAACCACACTACATGTCCTGAAGCACAGGGACACAAAAGGGCCTGTTGTGTTGAAGACAGGGTGAGGTCTGATGCTGACGGAGCATCCGATACTTTCAGGAGTGCTGAGAGAAGAGGCTAGAAAGGTAGGTTGGGCCAGAACAGGAAGTGCATTGAATGCCGTGCTAAGAACTTGGACTGGTCCCCAGTGCAGTTGTTCTCAAGCTTCAGCCTGCTTCAGGATCCTCTGAGGCACTAGTTAAAACAGACTTCAAAGGCCCCACCACCCATTGACTGTGGGGGAACTGGGCCCAAGAATTTGTATTTGCATTTCTGACACGTCCCCTGCTGATCAGGGAATCCCATTCTGAGCACCACAGGTGCAAAGAATAAGGGCTGGACAGAAGATGCCAAGCAGAGGGATAACATAATTAGTTTTTTAGGAGGATTATCCACGGGATTAACCCGGGAATGGAGGGATTTCTTACAGAGTGTAAATTCCTGGGATACAGTAGTTCCCTATTAGCACAGCCTGAAAAGGTAGGCAGCTGCCCCCAGGGATCTCACACTGCTCAGCACAAACCACGTGCTGTATTGAAAGCAAAGGGGTAGGGGTGCAGAGGATTTGGTTCCAGCGCTGTCTCTGGGACCACCTGGCTGTATGAACTAGGGCAAACACATTAACCAATCCAAAAGTTGATTAGGACATCAGTACCAGAAACGAGTGCCATTTACTGAACAATTGCATATGGCATCTTGTGTGATACAATTTTCCTAAAAGATAGGTATTATCATTTTACAGGTAAGAAAATTCTTACTGTTTCAGTTAATAAAATTAACCCTGGCTAGGTGCCTGTGGCTCAAGCAGCTAAGGCGCCAGCCACATACACCTGAGCTGGCCGGTTCAAATCCAGCCCGAGCCCGCCAAACGACGACAGCTGCAACCAAAAAATAGCCGGGCGTTGTGGCGGGCACCTGTAGTCCCAGCTACTTGGGAGATGGAGGCAGGAGAATCACTTGAGTTTAGGAGTTGGAAGTTACTGTGAGCTGTAATGCCATGGCACTCTACCCAGGGCAACAGCTTGAGGCTCTGTCTCAAAAAAAAAAAAGAAAGAAAAGAAAAGAAAAAAAGAAAAGAAAATTAACCCTAAAAGAGATTAAATATCTTGCTCAATATTATATGACTAGGGCTGGGAGCAGTGGCTAATGCCTGTAGTCCCAGCACTTTGATGGGCCAGGAGTTTGAGACCAGCCTGGGCAACACAGGAAGACCCTGTCTCTCTGGCTCATGCGTATATTCCTAGCACTGTAGGAGGCCGAGGTGGGTGGATTGCCTGAGCTCAGGAGTTTGAGACCAGCCTGCGCAAGAATGAGACCCCATCTCTAAAAATAGCCAAGTGTTGTGGCAGGTGCCTGTAGTCCCAGCTACTCAAGAGGCTGAGGCAGGAGTAGCATTTGAGCGCAAGAGTTTAGTTTGCTGTGAGCTATGACAGCACAAACTTTACACTCTACCAAGGGAGACAAAGTGAGACTCTGTCTCAAAAAAAAAAAAAATTTTTTTTTAAATTAGCTGGTATGAAACCATTATATGGTGCCCTATGATCACATTAATGCACACAGCTATGATTTAAAAAATAAATAAATAAATAAAAATAAAAATTAGCTGGGTGTGGTGGTATGCCTGTAGTCCTAGTTACCTAGGGGGCTGAGATGGAAGGATCACTTTAGCTCAGGAATTTGAGGCTGCAGTAATCTATGATCATGACATTTCTCCCCAGCCTGAGTGACAAAGCAAGACTCTCTTAAAAAGAAAAAAAAGAATTCTAAAATTAGGAAGGGGTGGAGTTGGAACTCAACACCAGGATTTTCTTTTCATTTCTTCTCTTTTTTGAAACTCCAAAGCTTATGCTCCTAATTACTTTGTCATGATTTCTGAAACTGGGGTTTACAAATATATTGCTAAGCATTTATGGTTTTCTATGAGTTTTTTTAATTTAGATTTTTTTTTTTTCTTTTGTTTGCAGTTTTGACCCAGGTAGGGTTTGAACCTGCCATCTGCAGTATATGGGGCCGGTGTCCTAGTCCTTTGAGCCACAGGTGCCCCACCAGGTTTTTTTTTTTTTTTTTTGAGATAAGAGTTCCATTATTTTGCTCTCAGTAGAGTACTATGGTGTTACAGCTCACAGCAACCTAAAACTCTTGGACTTAAGTGATTCCCTTGCCTCAGCCTCCCAAGTAACTGGGACTACAGGCGCCCGCCACAACACCCAGCTATTTTGGGTTATAGTTGTCATTGTTGTTTGGCAGGCCTGGGCTGGGTTTGAACCTGCCAGCTCCGGTGTATGTGGCTGGCACCCTAGCTGTTGAGCTACAGGCACTGAGCCTAATTTAGAATTTTTGATGTTCATCTTTTGAAAGTTGATATAGGGTGGTGCCTGTGGCTCAAAGGATTAGGGTGCTGGCCCCATATGGTGGAGGTGGTGGGTTCAAACCCAGCCCTGGCCAAAAACTGCCCGCCCCCCCCCCAAAAAAAAAAAGTTGATATAAGTAGATGCTGGGTCATTTGAGTAACCTTTTTGCTAATTTCAGGTTCTGCATTTGGACTTGTGTTTTACAAGGCCATTGGGGACACACAGAAAAATTTTAATTGTCCTAGCTAGATGACAAAAGAATGGCGGTTTAAGTTTTCATTTGTGACTAATGTGCCCATGCAAGTAAAGAGCAGGTGAGCTGAAGACAAGTTATTCACAACTTGTTGAATGTCTTCATAGTTGAATGGAGAAAAGAGGTGAAAGACTTGTGTTGTATGAAATGGCTGCCCTTTTTTTATTCTTTGCAGATTTTGACAGGGGCTGGGTTTGAACCCGCCACCTCTGGCACCTACTCCTTTGAGCCACAGGCGCTGCCCCCTTTTTTTATTGTGGCCACAAATCCTCCATGTCAACTGGCCCATGGTGATAAAAATGAAGCCACAGAAGCACGTGCATGAGTCAGTTCCACAGTCACATTGGGAACAGCTACTCGGTTTCACCAGGCAGCAGCGTCTGTCACAGCAAGTTAATGCTGTTAATTTCAACATAGCCAATTTTGTGGTACTGCTTGTCTTCAGCCTGCAAATGTGTTTTTTTTATAGTTGCTGAAGACCTGCAAACTGCTGAGGAGTTTACACCGAGTTTTGTGGTGTACAGATTTGAGTTACATCAGAACAAAAGTAATGTAGGTCAACTCTGGAAGTCCAGGGGAATTTTTGTTCTTTAACGGAGGCTGGCAAATTACTTAAGATTAAGCCAGGGTTCTGGGTTACAGCCAACAGAGACAGTCTCTGGTTAATATAAGCAGGAACGCAGTCGACTAGATAAGTCTTGGACGTCTATAGAAGGGAAGGCTGGAGAACCAGACTCAGAAAGTGGCCAGGAGTTAGAGAAGGTGGCAGGGCTGCCCCAGGAGCCATGTGGTGTAGACCAGCCCCTGACCCTCCCAGCCTTGGAGTCACATCCCAACCTGGTTGTTGCTATTTCAGGACCCATGATGTTGCTACCATTAAGCCTTCAGATCAGTCCCTCAGAGAAGAGGATCATGGTCGGGAACTACCTGCTGACCTGACCTGTATCCTAGCTCCAGAGAGGGGACCCCCCTCAGGGAGAATCCCCCCCTCCCCAAGGTAGGGTGGCCAAATGCTGGAAGCCAAAATCCCACCAGGGTCCACTATACATTCTCCTATAAAACAGGAAACAGCCCAGTTCCAGGGATGCGAGCGGTGACTCTGAGTCCTGTCCACATGTTTATGGTTATCACCAGGGCAGTGTCCACAAGCCCCACTGTGATCCAGAGCAGCCATCAAAGGCCTGGGCTCTGTCCCTGGTGTTTTTGTTTCCTGACCCTCACTACAGTGAGCAGATCAGGAAGAAACCACCCAAGGTAATTTAACAGCCTTAGAAACTATCTTCCTTGCAGAAGTAAAATACATATTTTTTTCTTTTCAACCTGATTCTTCTGATGTTTATAAAAAACAAGCTAATAAAAAGGTGTCTGGCTCAGATTTGGGAGTTGAAATTCAGAAAACAGCACTTATCCTAGTGGCCTTGTAGTGTCCCCATTCTTCTGGGCTAATCACACACGTGGTTTTGCTCTTAGCATGAGGGATGGGAAGCATTTGTCCAGGTCTCTGATAGCGATTGCTAAAAAACACTTCCCTGCAGTGCTCATGTGAGGCTGTGATTAACTGCGAGGAAAATCCACCGCATGAGGGGAATTGCCTTCTGCGCCCTGCGTTATGAAACGGCCGCCCCTTTTTTATTTCGGCTGAAAGTCCTCCACTTTGAAGGTGTTTCATTTTTGGGAACCGCACAGGAAGTTCTTCATGGTGCATTGCTTTCCTTACAAAGATTTCAGCCCCTGGAAATAGGTTTGTTTCCCCCTCCTTCTCCAGTTACATGAAGGAGTACGGGGGAACTCCTCTGCTATGGCTACTGCGGGGTCTACCCACCCCTACCTCTCTGACCTCACCCCACCCCCACTTTCTTCCCTCCGTTCTCACCCCCCGCCTCAGCCACACTAGCCTCCTGCCTGGTTTGGGAACCAGCCAGGTACTCTGCTGCCTCTGGGCCTTTGCATGTGCTGTACCCACACCCGGCACATAGCAGACTTCCCCCACTATATCCTTGCAACTTGCTCCCTCAAATGTTGCCTTATTACAGAAATCTTCCTGCTTCTAGTAATTCCATCCTGACTTCCCTAGGACTTTTTTCTTTCTGTTTTCTTTTTTTTTTTTTTGCAGTTTTTGGCCAGGGCTGGGTTTGAACCCACCACCTCTGGCATATGGGGCCAGTGCCCTACTCCTTTGAGCCACAGGCGCCTCTCCTCCCTGGGACTTTCTTGTTCATCCTGCTCTGCTGTTGTCCCGGGCGCCTGGTTTGCTGGACATTTACTTTTTTTGTTACTTGTCTTCTACTGGAATGCAGTCTGTCCTGAGGCAGAGACCACGTCTTCTTCCCTGCTAATCACCAGGGCCCAGCATATAGCAGGCACTCGATAAACTGTGTTGCATATAACAGGAACAGCTATCACTTAATGGGCCATAGAATTACATCCCCTCTAACAGGAGTTGTGCTGACGCAGGTAATGCCTTGAGAGTCAAGGGCCATAAGGGACCCTACACCTGTCACAGGAGTGTCAGGAACAGAAGCTACTGGGTGAAGGAAAAAAATTTTCAGTCTCGCATATTCAACTGGCTTCCCAACATGTCCTTCTGGATGTCTCGGATGTCTCGCAGGCAGCTCACACTGGGTGGCAGCTCACACTGGGCGCTGTGCATGCCAAAGAGGAGCTCTAGGCTCTTGCTGCCCCCGGGGTGCCTCTGCTCCTCCCTCAGCTTCCCACCTTCCATCTTTGCTCAGGCCAAAAGCCGGACTGTGGGTGTTCACATTCCTCCAACCCCCACTTGCAATCTAGCAGAATGTCTGCTAACTCTGCAGCCAGCTGGCCACCAAAGATCTGTGCCATTTCATAAAGTTGGTGACAGGAAGTGGCTGCTCACACGGGGGCTAAGTTTCCTAGTCCCCCGTAATGCAGATGAGGTATATGATCAGAGGAATGCAGTGAGAAGTGAAGCAAGTCCCAAGCTGGCCCACTTGGTGAGGAAGCCAGTGAGTGTCCTCCACACTCTCCTTCTCCGTCTACCCCCCTTCCCCCCCATGGAGAGGATCTCAGGAAAGATTCTGAGGCCCCAGGGGCTGGTAGAGGCACAGGACCAGGGGATTCCGGGTCCCTGAGTTACCACCTTGGGAAGAACCACCTGCTTTTGCAGTTTAGTTTGGACTTTATGTGAAAACCCATCAAGATTTCTGGGGTCACCTGTTACAGTAGCTGAGATTACCTTAACTAGTAAGTATATCTACCTTCAAAACATACCCAAATATAGGCCAGGGGGTGGTGGCTCATACCTGTAATCCTAGCACTCTGGGAGGCCGAGGCCTGAGCTCACAGGTTTAAGACCAGCCTGACCCAGAGTACAACCTCATCTCTTAAAAAATAGCCTGGCATTGTGATGAGTGTCTGTAGGCCCAGCTACTTGGGTGGCTGAAGCAAGAGAACTGCTTGAGCTGAAGAGTTGAGGTTGCTGTGAGCTGTGACGCCACAGCACTCTGCCAGGGGCGACAAAGCGAGATTCTTTCTCAAAAAATAAATACCCACGCCCAAAGCACAGTGGTTACAGCACCGGCCACATGCACCGAGGTTGCTTAACAACCCGCCCCAGGCAATCTTAAAAAAAAAAAAAAAAAAAAAAAAAAATATATATATATATATATATATATATCTCCAAATCTGTGCACTTTCTTCATTGATCTCTAATCTTACTTACTTTATTTATTTATTTGAGACAGCCTCAAGCTGTCACCCTGGGTAGAGTGCAGTGGCATCACAGCTCACAGCAACCTCCAACTCCTGGGCTCAAGTGATTCTCCTGCCTCCGCCTCCGCCTCCCAAGTAGCTGGGACTACAGGCGCCTGCCACAAGGCCTGGCTATTTTTTTGGTTGCAGCCATCATTGTTGCTTGGCAGCCTAGGCTGGATTCGAACCCACCAGTTCAGGTGTATGTGGCTGGCACCTTAGCTGCCTGAGCCATAGGTGCCGAGCCTCTAGTCTTATTTTGAACCACTGCCCTCGTTCTCCTGAAAGAGTGTAAACTTCTCCTAACTTGTCTCCTTGCTTCTATCTGCAGCCCCCCATCACAGACTATTCTCCACACAGCCATCAGAGAGGTCTTACCAAGAACTCAAATCATGCCACCGCCTTCCCCAAAGCCCCTCAGCCAGTTTCCCTTGGCACGTAGAATAAAGTCTGAACGCCACACCACAGCCTGACCACTTTCTCATTTTACCTTTAACTCTTCTCCCCTGTTACTTATGGCTCAACCTCAGCCTCTCCAGGAGCAGGGAATACAGGCACATGCCATCATGCCCAGCTAATTTTCATTATTTTTTATAGAGACAGGGTTTTGCTATGTTGCCCAGGCTTATCTTGAACTCCTGGCTTCAAGGGCTGGGGTTACAGGCAAGAGCCACCGTGCCTGGCCACAGCAACTTTCCTATGCCAAGAACTTCCCTATCCTTTTGCTAATGTGTTGGTGTTACAATGCCAGCAAATTCTGACTCCACGTGGTAGCTCAGAGGGGTTGGGAAACCAAGAGGAGATACTTCCCTTCAGTATGAAAGTATCATTCCAAGAGATTAGATTCAATGATTAAGTTAGAGAGTCTCAAAAGGGTCTTTTCTGGGTGAACGTAATAGTACTGTTGAAAGATGGTTGAAAGGGCAGAACCTGTGGCTCAGTGAGTAGGGCACCAGGCCCATATACCAAGTGTGGCGGGTTTGAACCCGGCCCCAGCCAAACTGCAACAAAAAAATTGGCGGGCACCTGTAGTCCCAGCTACTCTCAGGAGGCTGAAGCAAGAGAATCACCTAAGCCCAAGAGCTGGAGGTTGCTGTGAGCTGTGATGACGCAGCTCTCTAAGGAAAACAAAGTGAGACTCTGTCTCAAAAAAAAAAAAAAAAAAAAAAAAGAAAGAAAGATGGTTGAAAAGAAGACAAGCCAGCTGGTTTGCATCCTGGGTGTGCACTATTCAAGTAATTGCACTATTAAGAACAAGGGTTTACCTTCCTGAGCCTCTCTCTGTTTTCCCATCTGTAGAATGAGGGTAATAATGTCTTCCTCACAGGATTGCACTACACCTGATGGGGATGCTCAGCACTGCACAGAGTCGGCTCCGAGAAGTTAAGTACCTCCTCTCTTCCTTCCCTCTCTCCTTGTTTACTTTCTTCCATGCTATAAGTAACACATGCTTCTGAGAGCTGCATGCATAAGAAACTGGACAGGCCAATCCCAGTTTGAAGAATTTCTCTCTGAGGTGTTGTCGTATTCCACGCTCAGAAGAGAAACACATGCTCATTTTTGGTAAGCTCCTCAATTCAAACCACTGTCTGTCTAGGAGGCAGCTAGTGAACTGTGGCCAAGTTCTCACTGGCCCTGAGTCCAGCATCTGGAGCATTCTTTTCCGTGGAAAATGACTCCTGTGATCTCTGGCTCCAGCTCACTGAAGTCTGTCTCTAGGAAAGACGACGGGAATATATTGCCGAGCTGAATTGTTCTTCTAGTGTTTGAAGGAAAGTTCCTTGTGTGAGGGTTAATGCGATCTTTGGATGGGTGTTAGATACCACTCTGACGTCTGAGGTCTGAGCAATCATTCTGGACACAAAACTGGTCTTGCTTAAGGGAACTCTTTCAAAATCATGCTGTGAAAAGAACTGACACTGAGAAGAAAAATGGCCACGGACTCCCTGACAGGTTTCAAACGTGCCTCCCCAAACCTTGGACGTGACCCTCAAGCACAGCTCTTCTGCTAAGCCCACGGGTACTCATATCAGGTCCCCACTCCTCAAAATGGTCCTGTGATGGACTCTATTCAGGTGCTGAAGGTTAAAACCTCTGTTGGGTCGTGCTGGAAGTGAGCTTCCTCCTGGGATCTGAGACAGGTGCAAGAAAGGAAGGAAGGGAATTAATTTTTACTGAGTGCTTACTGTGTACTTGGCACTGTTAGATGCTTTCATATACATCTGCCTAGGAATTTTGCAGATGTCTTACCTTTGGGTAGCTCTATGATTTGCCATGCTCTGATTCTGTGACCAGATCTCTGAAATCTGAGTAGCAGAGAACTTGGCAGCCAGATGCAGGCTTAAATTCTGACTACTCCACTACAGCGATAGCTCAGTGAGGGCAATATGTGTTTGCTGCTGTATTCCCAATGCCAAGACTGTGCCTTGCACGTAGCAAGGCCTCAGTGCATATGTAAGTTGAATTGCCAAATGGACTGCTTACCTAACCTCTTTAAAGCTCTGCTTCCTTAGCAAAAAAAAAGAGGGAAAATAAAACCTACATCATAGGATTTTTTCAAAGAATTTTTTTTTTCTTTTTTGGTTGGGGCTGGGTTTGAACCTGCCACCCTCAGTATATGGGGACAGTGCCCTACTCCTTGAGCCACAGGTGCTGCCCTCAAAGAATTTTTTTTATTTTTGAAATAACTAGATTCACATGCAATGGTAAGAAATAATACAGAGAGATCTTTTATATCCTCTCCCCAAGTGGAAACGTCTTATAAAACTTTAGTATAGTATCACAACCAGGATATCGATATTATTATTGCCTTTAAGACTTTGGACAAGTTACTTAACGTCTCCATGTTTTAGTTTTTTCCCATGTGTAATGGAAATACTTGTCGTTTCTACCTTCAGGACTCTTGTGAGGCTGAAATTAGGTAATTAGGTGATTGCAATAAAGCACTGAGTGGGAACATAGTTGAGTGCTCATCAAACACCACTTATCATTCTTATCTTTTCCTCTCTGATTGAAATAAGATCATTTTGAGTCCCCCCCTGGTTACTTTGGTCCCCAGAAAGCAGAAATCTACCTGTTCTCACACTATGAGAAAAGAGAGATGTTATTGCTAGAAGGGATTTTTAGAGCTCTTCTAGACCAAAAACGGCAAACATCTGGTTAATTAGTTCCTGTTCCCTGCCCAGAGCAGACATTACTTGTCAATCTTGACACGTTTTTTTTCCTTTTTTTGAGACAGAGTCTCACTATGTTGCCCTCAGTAGAGTGCTGTGGCGTCACAGCTCACGGCAACCTCAAACTCTTGGGCTTAAGCAATTCTCTTGCCTCAGTCTCAGTTGTTGGGATTACAGGTGCCCACCACAACGCCTGGCTATTTTTTTTTTTTTTTTTTTTTGGTTGTAGTTGTCATTGTTGTTTTGCAGGCCTGGGCTGGGTTCGAAACTGCCAGTTCCAGGGCATGTGGCTGGCGCTCTAGCTGCTGAGCTACAGGTGTTGAGGCAGTCTTGACATTTTTATGGAGCCTCAACGGTGCTGCCACAGCCCTTAAGAGAGGGCACTGGGCAGAGAAGGTGATCTAAATGAAAACTGTTGGCCAAACCAGATATGGTCTAAGCTCCTCACAGATGAGGACATGGGGACCCACAGGTGTGAAATGACTTCTTAGTCTTGCATTGTCTCCTTGAAGCTGAGTCTGAACTAGAACCCACATCATCTGATCCCTCAGTGCTTTCTTTCTTTTTTTTTTTTTTAATTAAATCATAGCTGTGTACATTAATATGATCATGGGGTACCATACACTAGTTTCACAGACCAGCTGACACATTTACATCACACTGGTTAACACACCTTTCCTGGCAATTTCCCAGTTACTGTCTTAAGACATTTACATTCCACATTTACTAAGTTTCACATATACCCTTGTAAGATGCTTTCTATGGAATGAATTAGAGTGAAGAGCAGAGAAGAACAGGAGAGTTTCATGTGAGCACATTGTGAGCAAAGGAACATGGCACAGAAAAATACATTCTGCACAGACAGCTTAGTGCACTGAGGAGAAAGATGAAAACATATACAAGCTGTGAGCATTTTGGATTGAAAATTTCTCCCGTATGCTATGGGGGACAAATTGAAAAATGAACGTCTTATTGGCAATTGGTGTGGAAAATAACTTTCTTTTTATAATGCTCACTAATTGGAAAGCCTTGAGAAATCATAAGGAGCAAATGGAAAATCAAAGCCCTTACTCTTGGTCACCTGAACTCCATAGGGCAGGGGTGTCCAGCCTTTTTATTTTCTCTGCTGCACATTGTCTTGGGCCACACATTAAACACACAAATACTAAGGAAAGGTGGTTATAAAAAAAATAGCTCTGTGCATACTTTTCGTGATACCTAACACCAGAGATAAGCAAAAAAAGTCTTCACGAAGTCACCATGCAGCCCTCAGCCTACAGACTGCACACCCCTGCCTTAGAGCCTTCAGCTCTGAGCGGCGGCAATGGCTGCCTCGGACCCTCTCACCTCCTCCTGCTGACCCCCGCGCTTCTCATCACCGGACTGTGCCAGACTTCACCGACACTCACAGACACACAGCTTTGAGCAGATCAGCTTGCAGCCATTTCTGTGGACAAAAGAGGAGAATCAGATTCCCTCCCTGAGCAATTTCTATGCTGAAGGTACCAAAGGGGTTAGTTGCCATAAAAAGTATCTGGGGGGGTCACACGACCTGGGTTCTAGTTCAGACTCAGCCTTAAGCCGACAATGTGAGCCCGAGAAAGTCATTTCACACCTCTGTGACCAAGTCTCCCCATCTGTGAGAAGCTTAGACTAGATTAGGGAGGCAAATAGCACAAGGGATGGTAGTGACGGCAATACAGGGGCCAAACCTGGGAGGAAACTACTCCCTGGTAGAGTGATGAGAAAGAATTGGGTGGGAGAGGAGGCACAAAGAAAGGGCCCAGGTGCAGCGGCTCAGGGATGGAATCCTAGCACTCTGGGAGGCTGAGTCCCGTGGATTGCTCAAGTTTGAAACCAGCCTGAGCAAGAGCAAGACCCCATCTTTACTAAAAATAGAAAAAAACTAGCCAGGCTTAGTGGCGTACCTGTAGTCCCAGCCACTCTGGCTACTTGGGAGGCTGAAGCAAGAGAATTGCTCAAGAATCAAGAGTTTAAGGTTACTATGAGGTATACGAACACCACGGCACTCTACTCAGGTACCCAGGACTACAGAGTGAGACTCGGTCTCAAAAAAAAAAAGAGAGAGAGAAAGGGAACCTGACCCACAGCGGGTGAGAGGCCCAATAATGTCCAGGAAGCCTCATTTGGTCATCTTCAGTTTTTCCTTTTAATTTTTAAAATGTTTTAATATGAAAAATTTCAAACACTTGTTAGAAGGCGGTGCCTGTGGCTCAAAGGAGTAGGGTGCCAGCCCCATTTTGGCGAAGGTGGCGGGTTCAAACCAGCTTCGGCCAAAAACTGCAAAACAAAACAAAACAAACATTTGTCAGAGTAGGGGTAACATATGACCTTCCCTCTCCCCAGCCCCAAACTCCAACACCCCCTCTCTACCCACTGGTAGTGAACAGCACTGGGCAGGTCTGCACTCATGTGCCTTCTTGATTGTTCAAGTTATTTACTTATTTAGAAACAGAGTCTCACTCTGTCTCCCTGGGTAGAGTGTTGTGGCATCCTAGCTCACAACAACTTCAGACTCCTGGCTCAAGTAATCCTCTTGCCTCAGTAAGAGGGACTACAAGCACCCACCACACGCCTGGCTAGTTTTTCTATTTTTAGTAGAGATGGGGTCTTGCTCTTGCTCAGGCTCCTCTTGAACTCCTAAGCTCTGGTAATCCACCCAGCTTGGCCTCCCAGAGTGCTAGGATTGCAGGTGTGAGCCACTGCACCCTGCCCAAAATAAAAAATAAAAAAATAAACTGGCACATTTATAAACTCCTCGGTTTGAAGCATATTCCATCAGGGGTCTATATACAGCCTATCTTCATTTGTTTAGTTACTTAAGCAGTACAGTATTTGTTTTCTTATTAAATTACCCAGTTTTTTTCTTTACTTCCTTTTGTATACATTTTTAAAAATTGTGGTAAAATATACATACAATTTATTATTTTAACTTTTTTTTTTTTTTGGCCAGGGCTGGGCTTGAACCCACCACCTCCGGCATATGGGGCTGGTGTCCTACTCCTTTGAGCCATAGGCGTCGCCCTTAACTATTTTTAAGTGTGCACCTCTTGGCATTAAGTACAGTCATACTGGGCCGTGCCTGTGACTCAGTGAGTAGGGCAATGGCCCTATATACTGAGAGTGGGCCCTATATTCTTAGAGTGGCGGGTTCAAACCTGGGCCCGGCCAAACTTGAACAAAAAAAAGTAGCTGGGTGTTGTGGCGGACGCCTGTAGTCCCAGCTACTCTACTCGGGAGGTTGAGGAAAGAGAATTGCCTAAGCCCAAGAGCTGAGGCGGTTGCTGTGAGCTGTGATGTCACAGCACTCTAACGAGGGCGACAAAGTGAGACTCTGTCTTTAAAAAAAGTACAGTCATACTGCTGTGCAACCATCATCTTAAGCAGCTGTTTTTAATAGTGAACTTGTGGGGTGGCCTCTGTGGCTCAATGAGTAGGGCTCTGGCCCCATATACTGACGGTGGCCATTGAAACTTGGCCTCACCCAAACTGCAACAAAAAAATAGCTGGGCGTTGTGGCGGGTGCCTGTAGTCCCAGCTACTTGGGAGGCTGAGGCAAGAGAATCACTTAAGCCCAAGAGTTGGAGGTTGCTGTGAGCTGTGATGCCACAGCATTCTACCAGGGTGACAGTTTGAGACTCTGTCTCCAAAAAAAAAAAAAAGTGAACTTGTGAACTTACCAAGTTAGGACCTTGGCCATGAAATCTAGCCAATGTTTCTCTTCCATCTAGTCCCATGCCCTCCTGCCCAGGTAATTCTGGCACTGTCATTCCCTGACCTCTTTTTCTATATAGTTTTATTGCAGGCATATGTACTACTAAAATTATTTTTCATTTTATTTATTTATTTATTTTTTTGAGACAGAGCCTCAAGCTGTTGCCCTGGGCAGAGAGCTGTGGCATCACAGCTCACATCAACCTCCCACTCCTGGGCTGAAGCGATTCTCCTGCCTCTGCCTCCCAAGCAACTGGGACTACAGGAACCCACCCTGATGCCCGGCTGTTTTTTTTTTTTTTTTTTTTTTTGGTTGCAGCCATCATTTTTGTTTGGCGGGCCCAGGCAGGATTCGAACCCACCAGCTCAGTTGTATGTGACTGGCGCCTTAGCTGTTTAAGCCACAGGCGCTGAGCCTTTTCATTTTATTTTTAACATTACAAATAAGTATTATGCTGTACGTAATCATTTGGGACTCTTTTCACTTTGTCAAGATTCATGCTTGTTGCTGCGGGTCACTGTCAGTCATGTGGTAGGTTGCCGTGTGGTATTCTATGTGCCAGCCATGTCTCAGTTCCAGTCCTCACAGAGTTCTAGACTTTTACAGTAAACTCCCTTTTCTTTGTGGTAACTTGAATATGTCTCTTTTCCCCACAACTAAAATAGCCAGACTAAAACATCCAGGCTTTGGCTCAGCACCTGTGCTCAGCGGTTAGGGCGCCAGCCACATACACTGAGGCAGGTGGGTTTGAACCTAGCCCGGGCCTGCTAAACAACAATGACAACAACAAAAATATAGCCAGGTGTTGTGGCGGACACCTGTAGTCCCAGCTACTTGGGAGGCTGAGGCAAGAGAATCGCTTAAGCCCAAGAGTTTTTTTTTGGTAGAGACATAGTCTCACTTTATTGTCCTTGGTAGAATGCTGTGGCATTACACAGCTCACAGCAACCTCCAACTCCTGGGCTACAGGTGCCTGCCACAACACCCGGCCATTTTTTGTTGCAGTTTGGCCAGGGATGGGCCTGAACCCACCACCCTCGGTATATGGGGCTGGCGCCCTACCCACTGAGCCACAGGTGCCGCCCCTAAGCCCAAGAGTTTGAGGTTGCTGTGAGCTGTGATGCCATAGCACTGTACCGAGGGTAACATAGACTCTGTATAAAAAAAAAAAAAAAAAAAAAAAAGAAAGAAAGAAAATCCAGGCTTCGATGTTGCCACAGCTAACTCACACTAACGCTGATGTAAGGCAAAGAGTGACATTAATCCTTGCAAAGGTTGAAGACTGGTCACATCCATGAGAAAAGGTCTTCTGTCCCCTTGATTTATTTGCAGACTAAGGTTCACTCTAAGCAGCAATGGAAATTAAAGAGGCAGCTTTAGGACCTCCGCGTTGACCCAAAATGTAAATCATTTAGCAGCGAACAAATGGCAATGTTGTCATAAAGATCAAATGAGATAATGATATGTGGGAACACTTTGTAAACCCTAGGCCATTTTTATAAATGTGCAGCTGTACCATTATTGCTATCATCAATCATTTGCATTATATAGGCAAATCATTTTCCTAGCTCTCCATGATTAAGGTGGATGTTTGTTTATAAGGTGTCCAGGGGGACTGGATTTAGGTCAGGAAGAGAGAAAGAAGGAGATATGAATATTCATTAAATATCTCTGCCTAGCCCAGAGTGCCTGCAACAGCTCTTCAAAATAAGTATTATCTCTGTTTTACAGATGGGAAAACTGAGGCTTCATAACTTGCCCCCCAACCTGTAAGAAATAGAAGCAGTGTCTGGATTCACATTCAAGTCTGTCTGAATCCAAAACCCTTTTTCTAACTTGCCACACTTGCTGGAATCTGTTCAAGCAGCCCTCATTCTTCCATCACTCCTGTTTGAATTTGGCAGCATGAACATCTTATATTTATGATCTTTCTTGGGATTTCTCTTTCCCTAGTCTATTATTGATCAGTTAAAACAGAGTCTAAATAAGAATACCTCTGGGAAAGCAGCGAACTTTTCTAAATTTTAACCCAGGAATCAAGAAAGCTGACTTTGCTTGGGTTGACTTGTCACCCAGGTGGTCCCATCTCCAGTGGCCCTGTGTGGACTGGAGGACAGTGAATTTCACACAGGGCCACAGCACCTGGGCAACGCCACCACCTGTTTTAGGTAAACCATTTAATCTCACAGTAAAATGGAACTCTTAATACCTGTCCTGCATATCCGGCAGGGGCCAAGATCAAATGAGATACTGTGCTGTGCCCCTGATATGATCAGATGAGGCAACAGATGGGAAACCAGTTTGAAAACTGCAAAGCCATTTTCTTCTTTGCAGCACTAATGCAAGCTGGTATTTAATTTTATTGTCATCATTCCCCTTCAGTGCAGCCCTCTCACGGGGAAAGCCCTTACAGTAAGGGCTCCTAATGACTGAGGGTTGAGAACAGCCAGGAGGCAAGCAACACGAAGCCATTTAGAGCGAACCAGAGGAAGTCCAGTCTCTTAACTATTTATTTTATGAACTTAGCGGCTGGATATGTTAAGCAAATGTTTTAATTGTGGCAGTATGAGAAAACAATGGGGCAAGGATTGCCGGGGATGGGGGGCGTATCAGGCCTCCACTCCCTTACCCGTCCCCCACCCCCACCAAATCCCCAGAGAATGACAGGAAAAAATTAAGGACAGGCCTTTTCTTTTCGTGGTCACGTGTCTGCGCTGCTGCTGTAACACGAACCTGCGCCAATTAGAAACGTTTCACGTCCTCCTCCCTGCCCCTCCCCCGGAGCATTTCAGAGCCGGCCGGGTTGCGGACTCCAGGAGTTTGCCAAACACAGCAAACGCTGGTGTGTGAGCGGCCGGAGCGCGCTCTTTCCACTGGGCTCTCCCTCCCTCCCTCCCTCGTACACTGTTTTGATTTACCAGGACTTCCTCCTCCGGGCGAAGGAGGGGAGAAAAGACGCCGCCGTGCGCCCGCGCCCGGGCGTGTGGGTGTAAGAGGAGCGCTGGAGTGTAAAATGCGGTGATGGGAGGAAACCGAGCCGTGCCGGAGTGCCCTGGCCTGCAGCGGCCGTTCTGAGCGCCGTGGTGCCCGAGCACACCCCTCCCGAAGCCCGTGCGACTTGTGCCTCCGGGTGCGTGTGGCCGCCGGCCTGTCTGGGCCGCGCGGCTTGGGGGTGTGTGTGTGGGGGAAGCGCAGGGAGAGGCAGGGGCCAGGCCGGCCCCAGCGGCGCCCGGAGGCGGGAGGCAGCGGTGTGCGCTGCGTTGCGGCGGTGGGCGCCGATCCGGGCTCCGCGGGGTGGTCCGCCCTCTCTCGGGCTGGCGGGCCGCGTGTGAGCCGGGGACCGCCGCGCGTCTGGTGCAGAGGGCAGCGTGGGGGCCGCAGGGCTGGGTTGAATTCGCTGGCACTTGTGTGGCAGGTGAGAGTCAGCAGGGCCAGGGGCTACCGAGTATGGCTTGACCGTGGACGTGGGTGTCACGTGTGCTGAGTCCATGGCGTGCGGGAACCCACCTTGTGCGTGTGGAGAAGGCGCCTGGCCCACAGCGACTGGCACCTGCACTGAAGGGGCACTCCCCCCGGCTGGGCCCCGGGACAGCAGGGTCGTGTGCGACGCTGTGTACACACAGGGGTGTGCGCTGTTTTCCACGCGCTCTGCGGGACAGGCGCCTGTAGGCTCCCGGCGAGCGTTCGCGGCCCCTGCGCCCAGGCACCCGCCGGGTAGGGGAGAGGGGACGCGGGGCGCGCGGCGAGAGGGGGAGGGGGCTAGGCAGCTCCGGGCGGCGCGAGGCCCCGCCCCCGCTCCCTCGGGCTCACCTGGGCTTGGGCCCCACCTGCTCGGTGGGCGGGGCGTGTCTGGGGGCGTGTCCTGGCCCGGCCGGCGGAGCGCGGGTGAGGGTGGGCGGCACCTCATTCCAGGGATTCCTCGCGCTCCCGCGCTCGCGTCCGCCACAGATGGCACGCGCGTTTGAGGGGGAGCTGGTGCGGGAGCGCGGGCGCGAGCGCGAGCGCGCCTGTGCGTCGGCGCGCCCCCGGAGTGCGCCAGGCGCGCCCGGGTCCCGCCCCAGCCCTTCTCCCGCCCCCCGTGGGGCCCGGCCGGCCCGAGGCGGGCGCGCCGGGAGCCGCCCGGCGGTGAGTACGACGGAGCCCCGCCGGCCGGGCGGTAGCGGGGCTGAGCCAGGACTGGCCTGTGGGTGGGCCAGGAGCGGGATCGAGGACGCCCTGTGGAGGGAGAAGGTGGCTTGTCCTCGCGGGGCGGCTGGCGTGGCCCCGGTGGAGGCGGCCCCCCTAGGTCCTGGGCGGCCGCGAGGGCAGGCTGTGATGCTGGGCTGCGGAAGGGGCTGCGGCCGGGGCGCTGGGACCCGACGCCTTCCTTCTCGTATACTTCCTGCCCCCTCCCCAGAACAGAACTGCACACTCTTCCTGCCCTGCCTGCAGGCCTAGCCAAAAAGCAAAGGGCTTTTTTCCTTTTCTGTTTTGCTTAAAGTCTCCTTTGATTCATCACATTGAGACATTTAAATGTCTCAGGTTATGCCGACCGTACTTGCTGAGGCTATTAACTTAGTATTTATGTGCCTTACCGACATGTGTTCCTCTGTTTTAAGCGAGATGATTAAAAAAATCGGTTTCACTTTGATCACTGTCGCTGTAGGTTTGTTGGTTGTATTTTCCCTCTCTGAGGTTAATAAGACCCAGCCGCCTGGGGGTGGGGCTCTCCTGGGCTCTATCATCGGCTGTCTGCCCCTCTATTTGAAAGGTACTTGCTCCTCAGTTTGTAGAGTTTTAATGTCTTTTCTAAACCCAAACCTCCCTTTACTAAAAATAAAAAGCAGGCCTGGCATTTGTTTCCTCTGAACATACAAATGCAAGAACCAATAAATGTAAATTTGCCTGTTAGGATTTGAAGGTCAGTTTTGCATACCGTGTTTGCTCCGGTGTCTGAAGTCCTCAGACTTGTTCTGTTTCTTGTTTCCTGCTTGTGCCTAATGAAGAGTCTGCTCCTGACTGCAGAGGGCAGTGGAGTGGGCAGAGACCTTTGGGGTCCGTGTGTGTGATCTTGGGACAAGTTGTTTATCATCTCTAAGTCTCAGTGCTATAAATTTGAATAACAGGTTTATCAGTACTTTTATCGGAAGTTGTTTTACACTCAAAATGGTTTTGTGTTTTTTCTTTTTCTTGTGTGTATCCTGTTACATCTGGCTGAAAAGTCATCTCCCCCACGGTGGAAATGATGTAAGCCGCTCAATTTGTTGTTTAACTTTGGCAAAATTTTAATCCCAGGCTGATTTCCCCTGCCACCGTTTTTTCACACTTCTGGGCAGCCAGCCTTTGCTTTTCCATTTGGAAGGGAACGCAAACTAATTTTTATGTTGACCAAAACACAATACAATTAAGAAGATAATTCTGCTATAAATAACCATGGACTACATTCCAAAACTGTGAATGTTGTAGTAAAAACAGCTCTGGCTTATTATTTCTGGAGACTTGAGTTTTAGCTCTGTCTGTGTCACCTACTGGGTTTGTGACCAAGATTCCTTATACTTAATCTTTGTATTTTATTTTCCTTCATGAAGAGGGTGATGATACCTGTTCCAATACATCACAGACTTTTAAGAAATTACAGAGAATAATGAACTTTGAAAGCATTTTGTATTATGTTATTTATGAAAATCTTTGAAGATTTGAAAGACCTTCATGAACAGTCTTCTTCACTTCCCCCAGCTGATTTAGAACTATTGATTTTACCTGAAGATTTTTAACATTTCCTACGGACAGGAGAATCATGAAATTAACTTTTAAATGTTCTTGTAATGGGAAGTTCCTTACAACTGCTATGGAGTCTGCTTTGTTACCAACCTGTTACCAGCATCCAGAGGAAAATTTTACTTTGTGTCTCTTCTAGGTAACTCTTGGTTACTTTTACTGTGCAACTTTTAATTTGCATTAATAAAATAATAAGTAGATTAACAATAACGTTTTTTAACTTTGAACATGACTTAATAAAACACTAAAATTCATACACGGGAAAATTTTAATGTTCAATTTTAGTCAAATACATAAAATTTTGATAGATTATGTGGTGATTTTTTTTTTTTTTTTTTTTTTTTTTGACATACCAAGTTGTCTTTTTATTGCCTGTGTTAGATGAGCTGTTTTAGCTGTGAGGACATGGTGAAAGAGAAAGGTTTTTGGTGCATTAAAAAGTTTCTGCAAGATACGTTAACTGAGGCTCATTTGTGATTCTTTGAGGGAACCTGTTAAAGTTTATGAAGTTTATATGTGGGGATGTAGCGAATTCTGCTAATTAATCTGTAACCATTTAGGATCTGTCCCCCAAAAAAACCCAAAACAAGAAAAAAACTCTTAAAACTCCACTGGATTGCCAAATCTTGATGGTATAAACTGACAAGGAAAAGGAGAGCAAGAGGTACTGAAACCAGAAAAATTCTTTCTACACAGGACACAGTATAATAGCTGTTTTGCAAAGGAGGAGAACTTTGTAGAATGTTCTTCCTGTGTCTCCTGCCTCAGGTCTGATAACCAGATATAGTTGATCCTCATTATTCTTGGATTCCATATTTATGAATGTGCTTACTCATTAAAATTTATTTGTATCCCCTGCCCCCAAATCAATGCATAGACATTTGTGGACATGTTCAGTGTGGGGAAAAAATTGAGTCTCCCAGTGCACAGGTGCCAGTGGAGGTCAAAGTCAACGCTCTGCCTTCTTATTTCAGCACTCAGTCTGTAAAGAAGTGTGCTTTTTGCAGTGTATTTAGTACCACATATTTCACATTTTTTTGTTGGCAGTTTTGCTTTTTAAAATGGCCCCCAAGTGGTGCTGAAGTGTTGGCTGGTATTCTTCAGCCCAGAAGTCTGGGGAGTGCTATATGGAGAAAATATCTGGGTTAGATGAGTGTCATTCAGGCATGAGTTAGAGTGCTGTTGGCTGTAAGTTTAATGTTAGAGCATCAGTAATAGGTAACAGAAACACACATAAAACAAGGCTACATATTGATCAGTTGACATAAATCAGTGGTCAGAGGCTCAAAGGAACCTAACTGTGCATTTCCCCTAGGAGCAGTTTTTTTTTTTTTTTTTTTTTTTTTTTGAGACAGCCTCAAGCTTTCGCCCTAGGTAAGTGCCTGGCATCACAGCTCACAGCAACTTCCAGCTCCTGGGCTCAAATGATTCTCCTGCCTCAGCCTGTAGCTGGGACTACAGGAGCCCACCACAATGCCTGGCTATTTTTTGGTTGCAACTGTCATTGTTTGGTGGGCCTGGGCTGGATTCCAACCTGCCAGCTCAGGTGTATGTGGCTGGTGCCTTAGCCACTTGAGCCACAGGTGCAGAGCCTAGGAGCAGTGTTAATAGTGTTCAGTAAGTCAGTGTTCCTGGAGATTTTATAGAACACAACTGCTGTGAATAACAAGAATTGACCGTATTTATTGGTGATGATAAGCAGTCATGGTACATTGAGGTATAAGTTAGATGATTTTATTTAGGTGCTAACAGACTAAACATTGAGATTTGGGAACAATGGAGAGTTGGACCTTGGATATTATAGAAGTTTGCTCACTTGGGCTATGATGCAACATGTTCTTGGGAATAATAGGTCCCTGAGAATATGTGGCACCTCAGCACTTGTGAATAAGAAATTCTAAGTATCCAAATAAAATCAATGCAAGAACAAACACATCTAAACAAAAAAAGCTAAAGAGTTCCCTTTATTTCTATGCAATGGTGTATATATCTCACATCTTGAAAATGAAAAGATAGGTTCATAATAGTCTAAATGTGAGAAAGAAAAGCATAGTTCATTTTTGTTTGGGCTGACAACAGCATTGAAAAATCCAGATGGATTTTATTTTCCCCCTTAGATACAGCAGTGTGCATGTCAGTCCACCATATGGTTACTTTCCAGGGAGAACTTAGGGACATGGGTGAACTTTAGCCCGCAATAAGAATTTTACACAGCGTCAGGCAACCTTGCATAGGGTAATAAAATCTGCTCTAACGTAAGTTTGGTTTGGCAGTGCTAAGACTGTGAAGATGACCCTCACTTGGCACATGGTCAATTTCAGTACAGTCCATGCATTTGCAAAGTGTTCACTGATTTTAAACTGTACTATAGTAACTGAGGGTTTGGGTTGCTGGTGGCACTATTGTGGTAGCCAGGATAGTTGTGATGACTAAGTATCATATCCCTGCCC
Source organism: Loris lydekkerianus (assembly GCA_963574355.1). NCBI lineage: Eukaryota > Metazoa > Chordata > Mammalia > Primates > Lorisidae > Loris > Loris lydekkerianus. The sequence goes on along the minus strand of CAUYPK010089714.1, from coordinate 27,559 downwards.
TCCCACAGGGCTGAGGAGGTCCATAGAGACAAGACGTGGGCCACTTCAGCACCAAAAAACTGCAGGTGGTTGAGTAGAACATTCATTCAGAGTTCCTGTGCTGGGTTATCACAACAGCACTGGATGGTGAATCAGGAGACTTGGATATTCTAGTCTCCCAGCTAACTGGGTCTCCCTTTCTGTCAGGTGGATGAGAGCTGGGGACAAGTAGTTGGCGGAGCTGAGTTGATGGGAAGCACCTGTTCCTGCTCTCTAATGCGCCTCACTTTGGAGGACAAGAGATTGATGGCTGCCTAACCTGTCTCTTGCAGAGCTTTCGCTGGAGGGGCATTTATTAAACCTACGGAAAGGCCTGCACCAACATACCAGCCTCTTTCATTTTCTAGGACAATGGGAGGTCTGCTAGTGGAACTGGCTCTTGTTCTGGGGCTGATGCTTGAGGTTAGCAGGCACCTGAAAGAAGCCCGATTAGGGAGTGTGTTTGTGGAGATAGGTAGATACACATATATTTAATTCTCTGGAAATAGACACAGAGCATGCACATTGAAATTTCAGACGTTTGGCCTTGTGATGAATTTTCAGGAATGATTAGATGTAGAAGTAAGGACCTAGTAAGGACTTAGATGCATGAAGCTGTCCTGGTTATGGCATTGTATCTGATACTGTGCTTCAAATTGTGGCATCGTGGGTCCATTATTTGTGCTTGGAACTGGCCTCGATAAGGAGAGCTAGAACGGCAAAGGATCTGTCTGTTTTTGCTCTTTCTTGGGCAGTGTGACTACTAAAAGAGTTTTTGAGTAAGTGCTGGCTTTGATTTAGGAAGGCAGCATACAAATTAAGGTTGTGAGAAGTACAAGCACCAAGGTGAAAAATTTAAAATACTGGACCTTCACAGTTAGCCCCTGAGACCTAACAGTGGTTTGCTTGGGCATGAGTAAGTAGATAGCATCCTTCCAGTTACTGAACCTGTTCTTGGAGCTGGGACTCCTGATGGCTTCTGCTTCATTCCTCTGTAACTGTGGCCCCAGGAATCCTCTGGCTCTGAGGGCTGTCACCAGTGTTGTAGTTCCTCCCAGTCTCAGCATCCACTGACCTGGTGTGACCACCTTCTTTCCTTGATTGCTAGTCATGTGACTCCACGGCCACCTCTATTAAAAGAAAGTCAAATAGGAACGGCATGGTTTTCACCTCCCTGGAAGAGAGGGCTTGCTTCCCGTTGCCTGCTGTGGAAACTGTCATGTTACTGCCTGACGTGTATTTCCAGGTGTAGGGGAAAGAGCAAAGGCTAGAGGTCTTGATTGCTGATAGGTTTGTTTTGTTTTCTTAGGTAGCTGAAGCTAAATGTGCTTATCTCCCAAAACTTTTTTCTTTTTTTAACAGATTACCAATTTTTAATTTTTATTTTAAGTAAGTTTTATTTATTTATTTTTATTTTTTATTTTTTTGCGATTTTTGGCTGGGGCTGGGTTTGAACCTGCCACCTCCTGCATAGGGGGCTGTTGCCCTACCCTTTGAGCCATAGGTGCCACCCCCAAAACTCTTTTTACGATGATCGACTTAAGGATAGTAAAAATAGCATTGGATGGTGAATCAGGAGACTTGGCTGTTCTAGTCTTAGATTCTTTAGGAAGTCACTTATATTCTCGGTGCCTCAGCTTTTCTTTTTTTTTCTTTTCTTTTTTTTTGTTTTTTTTTTTGTGGTTTTTGGCCGAGGCTGGGTTTGAACCTGCTACCTCCGGCATATGGGACTGGCCCCTACCCTTTGAGCCACAGGTGCTGCCCCACTCAGCTTTTTTTTTTTCTTTTTTTTTTTTTTTTTTTTTGAGACAGAGTCTCAAGCTGTCAGCCTGTGTAGAGTGCTGTGACATCACAGTTTATAGCAACCTCACATTGAACGTAAGGGATTCTCTTGCCTCAGCCTCCCAAGTAGCTGGGACTACAGGTGTCGGCCACAACGCCTGCCTATTTGTTTTTTTGTTGTAGTCGTCGTGGTTTTTGATGTCCCGGGCCAGGTTCCTACCTGCCAGCCTCAGTGTAACAACAATTCATAACAATTGAACCTATAGTTAAACTTTTGTGGCACACTTAAATTATGTTGATCAAAAAAAAAAAAAAAAGTGAATAAAAAGAATATACTTTGCTTTGAACTTCTTTCAAAAAGAATTTATGATTTTAAAAAATTTTGACAGCATACTCATTGAAAATCAACTGATGTAGGGCGGCTCCTGTGGTTCAGTGGGTAGGGCACTGGCCCCATATACCGATGGTGGCGGGTTCAAACTTGCCCCGGCCAAATTGCAACAAAAAAATGGCCGAGCATTGTGGCAGGCACCTGTAGTCCCAGCTCCTTGGGAGGCTGAGGCAGAGAATCGCCTAAGCCCAATAGCTGGAGGTTGCTGCGAGCTGTGACATCACGGCACTCTACCAAGGGTGACAAGGTAAGACTCTGTCTCTAAAAAAAAAAAAGAAAGAAAGAAAATCACTGATTTAGAACAAAGTAGGCTTTCGGATTAATTGTCCATGAATGAAGGATTTAAAGTAGGGCTCAAATGTAGGTTTTCTGATGCTGAAGTCCTGGACCTGTTGGCTTAACAGATGGTAAAGTGTGAGAAGAAAAAAAGCATTACAAAAATGAGAGGTATTTTTAGCATGAAGAGCAGAGTGGAGTTTGAGAATTGGATGCTGACAGGAAGAGTGTGTGCTGCATGAAGTTGCTGGAGCATGAGTTGGGCATTCTGTGGGGAAGAGACAGCTGGGAGGACGTTAACGCTATGAAAGCATGATTGCGTGTGACTGCCAGAATCTGGTGACAGTTTGGTCTAATTTTTTGTTTCAGTTTTTCCTTCATGCTGAGAATGACGGCTAGCCAAATCAATCACAGTGTTATCCACACTGGGTGTAAGTAGCTCAAGGGCAAGGAGTTTTCTTTTTCTGGAATGTCTAAGTATAGTGTTTGGTAGAAATAGGAGATACTCAGTGAATGCCTCTAAAATTTCTTTAAAAAAAAAAAAAAAAAAAAAAGGAGTCTCCCTCTCTTGCCCAGGCTAGAGTGCCATGATATCAGCCTAACTCACAGCAACCTCAAACTCCTGGGCTTAAGCCATCCTCCTGCCTCAGCCTCCTGAGTAGCTGGGATTACAGGTGCATTGCCACCATGACTGGCTAATTTTTCTAGTTTTTGTAGTCATGGGGTCTCACTTTTGCTCAGGCTAGTCTTGAACTCCTCCTGAGCTCAAGGACCCTCTCACCTCAGCCTCCCAGAATGCTAGGATTACAGGCGTGAACCATTGTGCCCCACTGGCTCTAGAAATTCTTGATGGCTAAAAGTCTGTCTACTACATGCCGTGATGTGATAATTCAGACTAGTGCGTTTGCCTGGTTAGCTAAGGTTGAGTTGGTCAGCCCTGGGAATGGTCTTGATGTGGAGGGGCTAGAATTGCACTCGTAAGGGAATAGAACCAACTGGAATTAGGGTTATTCAGTAATGTGCGTCTGGAAGTTGGAGAGCCCATTAGGGCTTTCAGGATAGTGCTATCTTCCTGCTTCTGACTTTGGCCAAGTTACAGTGTATGTGGCAGGAACATCAGGCAGCTTGAATATGAGTCTTCCCACCTTGACCTCATTGGTTTCTGCCTCTAACCAAGGCTGTTGCTCCACATTTCCCTGTTTACTAAGTTCTACTGAAGCCAGCCACTGTCACCTGAGGGGCTTGAGGTGAGCGGGTCCTGCCTTTGTCTTGGAAATCACCTTGGAAAACTTCCATGAATCTTGGAATTCCGTTCCCTTGCTTGAGAATCCGTTCCATACTTCTCCCAAGATGGGTGTCCTTGTCCCCTGTTGGTAAAAAAGGGACAGTTCTTTGTGGAAGGCTAAAAATGGCTTCAGATTTATAGTTGAGCTTGTCTTTAGCACTGAATGCCCCCACATTTTAGTAGCTTTAGAACTGATACTGATTCTTCCCAAATTTTCAACCTTAAGCTGTTTGGAAGATCATACTATTTGGGGATAAGGGAGTCTGAGGAAAGGAATGTAGGCTGGCAGAGAAAATACATGACCATTGCCTGAAAGAAACAATTTCTACAACAAAATATACATGTCTGTTCAGGAAGGGTTATGTTCATATTTGACAAGCGTAGAAAATGTGAAGAATAGATCAGAAATGGGTTTGCAGTTGGGTGGAACACCTTAAAAACATCCTTTCTGTCTTTTTCCAGAGCCACCGTCCTCTTACTTTCATGACGTTATGTCTGTTGTAGGTGTCAGCATTTCGAGTGATTATGTTTTGGGTTATCAGGATGCTTTTTGGAGGGGTGGGGGGAGACATCTCTCTCTGCCACCCAGGTTGGAGCGCAGCAGCACAATCAGCTCACTGCAATCTCAACTCCTGGGCTCAAGCCGTCTTCCCTTCTCAGCCTCCCACGTAGCTGGGAATACAGGTGCCCACAACCGCTGTCTGGCTGATTTTTTTCCATTTTTATGGAGAAGAGGGTGTCAGTCTTCCTCAGGCTGGTCTCAAACTCCTGGCCTCAAGCAAACCTTCCTCCTCTGCCTTTCAAAATAGTAGGATTATAGGTATGAGCCACCCCACCAGGCCCACTATATCCTAATATAAAAACTACCATGGAAATAAAACATTATTGAGACATACCTGGATTTATTTTCCAGATGCTGCATAATCTTTCGTGAAAGGTGGTGGATAGTTTATGGTTCATAAAGAAAAGAATGGGGCGGCGCCTGTGGCTCAAAATAGTAGGGCACCGGCCCCATACACCAGAGGTGGCGGGTTCAAACCCAGCCCCAGCCAAAAAAAAAACGTAAAAAAGAAAAGGAAACTGACGTGTCACCTTCCTACTTAAAGGTTTTCAGACTACTCCAAAGTTTCTCACTGACAAGGATGAAATCTCAGGGTTGGGGTGCCCTCCAAGGCATGCCTTCCGCAGCTGCTCCCCCAGTGCACCCCTTGGTGCGTGTGGTAGCCGCTGGCCTCCGTCCCTGGCACCCTGCTCCCCGCTCCGTTCTGGGTCTCTGCCTGTGCTCTCCACTGCCTGCCCTCTCCTGGCCCTCCTTGCTCTTTCTGTGAGTGATTTCTCTCATCCTTTAGGTCTCAGCCTTCTACTCGCCTGTCAGACCAGTCTATCTGAAGTTGTCCTCTGCGCCTGTCATTTTTAGTACATTTAGCATCATTTGAAATTTATTTTAATATGTTTGCATACATTCTGACTAACAATTTTTTTGTAATTTTTTTATTATAATAGATTTAGGGGGTAGGGCGGTGCCTGTGTCTCAGTGAGTAGGGCACCGGCCCCATACACCGAGGGTGGCGGGATCAAGCTGGGCCCTGGCTAAACTGCAACAAAAAAATAGCTGGGCATTGTGGCGGGCGCCTGTGGTCCCAGCTACTGGGGAGGCTGAAGCGAGAGAATCGCCTAAGCCCAGGAGTTGGAGGTTGTTGTGAGCTGTGTGATGCCACGGCACTCTATCGAGGGTGACAAAGTGAGACATGCTCTACCGAAAAAAATTAGATTTAGGGGGTACAAGTTGAATTCTGTTACATGTATGTATTGTATAGCAGTGCAGTCTGGGCTTTTGGTGGACTCGTCACCCTGGTAATGTACAGCGTACTCCAGAGGCAGTTTTTCATCCCCGTCTCTCCCCCATGTGAGTCTTCAGTATCCATTATACCAAGCTGTGTCCCCTTGTAGCCCTAGTTTAGCTCCTGCTTATCAGCAAGAACATGGAACATTGTTTTTCTATTCTTGAGTTACTTAGGTTAATGGCCTCCCGTTTCATCTAAGTTGTTGCAGAAGCCTTTATTTCATTCTTTCTTATCATTGAGTAGTAAGTGCTCCATGGTATATACATGTCTATACCACATTTTCTTCTCTTTTCTTTTTTTTTTTTTGCAGTTTTTATTTTTTTTTGGCCGGGGCTGGGTTTGAACCCACCACCTCTGGTATATGGGGCCGACGCCCTACTCCTTTGAGCCACAGGTGGCTCCCTATACCACATTTTCTTTACCTGCTCGTCAGTTGATGGGCTTTTAGGTTGATTTCATCCATACCTTTGTGTTTGTTAATGTGTTGCAATAAACATACAAGCACCAGTATCATCTTTTTTTGGGGGGGCGGGGGGGGGAGTCTCTCTCTGTCACTCTGTGGTATCATACTATTTCATAGCACCCTCAAACTCCTGGGCTTTTTGGCAGTGCCCATAGCTCAGTGGGTAGGGTGCCAGCCACATACACTAAGGCAGGTGGATTCGAATCTGGCCCAGGCCCGCTAAAATCAACAGTGACAACTGCAACCATGACAACAAAATAGCTGGGCGTTGTGGCGGGCGCCTGTAGTCCCAGCTCCTTGAGAGGCTGAAGCAAGAGAATCACTTAAGCCCAAGAGGTGGAGGTTGCCGTGAGCTGTGCTGTGACAGCACTCTAAGAGACTCTATCTAACAACAAAAACAAAACTCAAGCGATCCTCCTGCTTCAGTCTCCTGAGCAGCTAGGGCTAAAGTGTGCACCACCACGCCTGGCTGTTTTTGTCCCGCCACAATGCCCGGCTGTTTTTTGGTTGCAGTTGTCGTTGTTGAGCTGGTTCGAGCTCTCCAGCCTCAGTGTATGTGGCTGGCACTGTAACCCCTGTGCCACGGGTGCTGAGCCAAGGTTTTGTCTATTTTTTCTAAGGGGTGGCTTTCTCACTCTTGCTCCAGCTTGTCTCAAACTCCTGGCCTCAAGCAGTCCTCGCCCCTTGGCCTCCTAAAGTGCTAGGGTTACTGGCGTGAGCCATCACACCCAGCCCAGGTATCTTTATGATATGATGGTTTCTTTTTCTCTGGGTAGTTACCCAGTAGTGGGATTGTAGGATTCCATGGTAGACCTACTTTTAGTTCTTTGAGAACTAACCCATAGTTCTTAAAACTACTATTAAAAGTAGTTTTAATTCTCTGAAAACTAAACCTTCATAGAAGTTGTATGGTTTTTCATGGTTTTTTTTTTTTTTTTTTTTTTTTTTTTTTTATGACTGTTAATCGTCAACCTTTATTTGCTTTGTTCTTAGGTGGCTAAATAAAGCCTGGTCCCTGACCCTCACCTCCCACCTGTGTTGTTCTTATCTCACACCTGTTCCTACACTGCCTCTTAACTAAGCCACCGCCAGTAACCCCACATGTCACCTCTCCACTCAGACCACCCTGCCCAGAACTTCTAAGCTAAGGAAGCATTGACACTGGCCGGTCAGGAACTATAATGAAACATCATTTCCCTCCCAACTCAGCTTCTGCTCTTCCTAACATGGACTCCCAGGCCTAACCAGGGTGATCGCAGCCTGCCTGCCACAGGCACTCACTCCTGCTTCTGTGCCTTTCCAGAGACTGGCAACCTGACATGACTGTGCTGGATAAGGCAGAGGCCTTGTCCCCAGGACGCAGCAGATCTCAGTGTGATCCCCTGGAGTAATGGGGGTCCGGCTGGGAGGTTGGGGGGTGGGGGAACTGGGTAAGGAAACTTCTCAAGTGGCTTTTTGAAACACATACCCTTCAAACAAATGAAAGATAGGTGTGCCAAGGTAAATACCTTAGCTGATGTTGATCTCTCTTTTATCACACAATGCACATTTCAGCTTTAAGTAATATTTAGTCTTTTAATATCCTTTTAAAAATTGTACCTGTATGCTTTAATTTCATGAATAAGATTATAACTCCTTGAAAGCAGGGATCCTATCTTCCTTAGCCTCTCTTGGTCACCTTGCTGAACTCAGAATGATTGTGTAATAAACATTGGGTGGTTTACCTGTAGCAGATGTTAGATGCCTTGTAGATGAACCTTGAACACCCAGGCTCTTACCTACCTACTTTGAATGTAAGTTGCTCCTCGGGGGTTTCAGATTTCATAGTAGGGTAAATGGAAATATCTAATCTTCCACTATGCTAGAGTTCTGGATCTGCTTCTTGGTGTTATTTGATGCCTTTATGCTTTGATATTTTGTTACTTTCTCTTTCTCTTTTTCTTTTTCTTTCTTTCTTTTTTTTTTTTTTTTTGAGACAGAGCCTCAACCTATCGCCCTGGGTAGAGTGCTGTGGCATCGCAGCTCACAGCAACCTCGAACTCCTGGGCTCAAGCGATTCTCCTGCCTCCGCCTCCCAAGTAGCTGGGACTACAGGTGCCCGCCACAATGCCCAGCTATTTTCATTTTTTGGTTGCAGCCGTCATTGTTGTTTGGCGGGCCTGGGCTGGATTCGAACCTGCCAGCTCAGGTGTATGTGGCTGGTGCCTTAGTCAGTTGAGCCACAGGTGCTGAGCCTGATATTTTGTTTCTTATGTATAATTTGCATTACTTAAAGCATATGTTAATATATGTCAATTTAGGTTTAGAATTGTAAAAGCATTGTCCTTCAACTAATGGAGAAATTAATTTAAGGGCCTAAACAAATTATGGAATAAAATGCTTATCAGCAGTTACTATTTAAAATCACAAGACATCAAACCCAGATCTTCCCTGAATAGGAGACTGGCTTGGGCGAAAAGAGTATTACCCACGTCTGGGAGTTCAACAACCCTTTTTATGTCCATTATAAACCTTTCTTTGTTTTCTCCACTTCCACACGTCTACAAATCCCTTCTCTCTTCTTACAAAGAAGATTAGGGAATGTAACTGCCTTTAGTTTTTCTTGCTCATACCTCTGATTTCACTCATCCTCTCTTTGGAAAAGATGTCTACTCCATTTGGTCCAGGCAGTCATTGCCCTCCATGTCACCCAGAGGCTCTGGTGAGTTTCTTTTTTTGGCTGGGGCAGGTTTGAACCCGCCACCTCTAGTATATGGGGCTGGCGCCCTTACTCTTGAGCCATAGGCGCCACCCCTGCCCTCTCCACTTGAGACCTGCCCAGTCTCAGTTCTCTGCGGCTCCACGAGGCTCCTGTGCTAACACCCTCACCACCTTCTGCACACCTCCTTGTACCTGTGGCTTTGCAGTTGCCACCTGCCTTTAGGTTCCAGGCTGGACTCCGTTCCACACCGCGCTGCCCGAGGAGCAGAGAAGACCAGGTGATATCTCTGCTCAGATGGAGATTTCAGCGGTTCCTTAATGCATCTGACACGAAGGCCTAAACCTGTCAGACCCCTCAGTCTTCCTCAGTGTGACCATGATCCAAACTTCCATCCTCATTTTGCTCTTTGATTTGGGCAGCTTGTTGTTGCAGAGATTCTGCTGATGGCTTTCCCTTCTGGAATGCTTTTAGATACATTTTTAAGGGCTCTGCTTATGTTCTGTTTTCTTCACAAAGCCTTTCTGAATTCATCTGTATTCTGTAGGACTTTGTTTATAGCACTGTTTTCATACTTTGTGCATTTTGGCTCAATCCAGGTTTTCCCTCAGTGTTTTTCAAGACAAGATGAATTTCAGGTTGAAAGAATAGCCTGTGACATCTGAGAGGTTTCACATACAGAGAGCTGCCACTCCTGTGCATTTTCCCCTGTGTAAGGGACAGCAATGTGTTAAAAGCACAGTCTTCCCAGAACTAACTTACCATAGAAAAAAACATTTTTTCTCTTCTAAAATAGGATCATCCAGTACAGTGTTTTGGAAATACACTGCTTAGACTTAAGACTTGCCACTTGGGTAGAGTGCTGTGGTATCACAGCTCACAGCAACCTCTGATTCCTGGGCTTAAGTGATTCTCTTGCCTTAGCCTCCCAAGTAGCTGGGACTACAGGTGCCCGCCACAACGCCCGGCTATTTTTTTGGTTGTAGTTGTCACTGTTGTTTGGCAGGCCCGGGCTGGATTCGAAGCCACCAGCTCTAGTGTATGTGGCTGGTGCCTTAGCTGCTTGAGCTACAGGTGCCGAGCTTCTCCTGCCTTTAGCACCTAGTAGATATTTAATGTTTATCGAATGAAGTCATATTGCAAGATCAAGGATTATTCTTCTTTGGAGACCTGAGGTACAAGTATTATAAAGAAAAGCTGGTTCACTATGGGTTGTGACCAGCACATACATAGTAGGTGCTCAATAAATGTTGAGGAATATTGAATAAATGTCATGTCTTTAAAGTGGTGGTGTTAAGAAGGTGTTTTTTTCGGTTGACCTAATGGGTTCTGTACTAATAGGTTTTCCTAATTTGTTGTGTATGTGTGTTAATAAATAATCCAGAAAAGAGAAACTGGGTGAAAGCAGCCTGATTTTCTAGGTTTTCTCTCCAACTTCCTTTCTTTTGTTTTTTTCTCTCTCTCTCAACTTTAAATTTTTGTAGTTCTTTGTAGAGGTGTGCTTATAGTTTAATGAAATAGTTACAGATAAAAAGCCAGTCTTATTTAAAAACAAGGCTCTGGGCTCGGCGCCTGTGGCTTAAGCAGCTAAGGCGCCAGCCACATACACCTGAGCTGGCAGGTTTGAATCCAGCCCGGGCCCGCCAAACAACAATGACGGCTGCAACCAAAAAATAGCCAGGCCTTGTGGAGGGTGCCTGTAGTCCCAGCTACTTGGGAGGCTGAGACAAGAGAATCGCTTGAGCCCAGGAGTTGGAGGTTGCGGGGTGCTGTGATGCCAGGGCACTCTACCCAGGGTGACAGCTTGAGGCTCTGTCTCAAAAACAAACAAACAAAACAAAAAAAACAAAAACAAGGCTCTGATAAATTTTTTTTTTCTTTTTTGAGACAGAGTCTCACTATGTTGCTCTTGGTGAACTATAGGCGCTGAACCTAGCTACTAGAATTCTAAAAGAGTCTTTTGAATTCTTTTTAAATTCTTTTTCTCCTCTGTTTTTTTCCTTTTAGGCTCCAATCAGGAATGGAGACGCCGCTGGATGTTCTGTCCCGGGCAGCGTCTCTGGTGCATGCTGACGACGAAAAACGTAAGTTGGGAATGTGACGTTCTCAGCGATTTCCATCGGTACCTCTTACCTCTGGGACTTTAATAAAATCACGTCCTTCTCTTCGTGGTTCTGTGACTGTTTGCTATTAATTTTGGTTGTTTTTCTCAGAGATAACAGCTTGGCATCCTTATTTTTATTTTTAAGAAGCAGAACATGTAAATATTTTAACTGGCATTAAGTTTCAGATACTTGAGGTTTTAGTTTGTTTTTGAGATTGAGGGGGTCTCCCTGTGTTGCCCAGGCTTTTGCCTTCAACTCCTGGGCTCGAATGTGGATGGTGGTTTTGACCTGGTATTAATATTTTCATGTTGGGTGCTAGAATGTAAATGGGTAACTGTAGGTCATCCTTTCCTTCACAGCTTGCACAGTGGTCTGCCATGATGATATTCCTTATGTGTCCCTAGAAATTGACATAAATATGTGTTGGTTGATGGGCTAATTGGCCACAGAAGCACTAGAGACCAAGGGTCATTTCAGACCATTTGTATCATTGGAAATGTGCTGTACATGTCATAGTGGATTTTCCTGTCTCATGAAAACCCCGTTTGTGTAGCTGAGAGACAGCAAACATGGGGGGGTTCACTAAGGTGGTGGGGGAGGGGCAAGAGGAAAGAGAAATCATATTGGAAGATTTTTGCAGTGTGTTACAAAGATTTTTCCTGCTCATCCTAAAAGTGCATTTGTTTTCAAATATTCTTGTTCAAAGTTAAAATTACTTGAACAGTATCGTAAGAATGACTGTTTTACGTGGGAATAGGGTCAAGTGTTCTTTTTCTAAGTGTAAAATGTTAATAACAAAAGCAATTTAAGGAGGTTGTGCTTTTATGCATTATAAGTTCTCAACAATGTGCTACTTTCCTTTAAGGAGGTTGTGCTTTTATGCATTATAAATTCTCAACAATGTGCTACTTTCCAATTTAGTTCTTTTTTTTTTTTTTTTTTAAAGATCATGAGCATTTTAATATCACTCTCTTGTTTTAAGCATATTCCAATTTTTGGCATAATCACATATTTATAGCTAACATGAATTCAAAGGAAGTGTGCATTTTTTAAATACTAGCACAAATCAAGACATGATTGCCATCATTAAATCTTAATCTTCAGAGAACAGCATCTCCACGAGGCTGGCTTGAAGACACTCAGATTCTACCAGTTTTTGGAGTGTTCATATTTTAAGTAGTGTAGGCACTGCAGTTACTTTCATTTTTTTCCCGAAGCCATTGTTTGGATCTTTCCAATAAGGTTTTTCTCCACTTGACAGTAGATGAACACACATCCTTCACTAATATGCTTCAGCCCCTCTCGAACAGCTGGTTCAGCCTGCACAAAGTTGGGACACCAGCTTTTCCCTTCGGCGTCCTCAGAACCGATAGAGTAGGCGAAAATGGTCTTCCCATTGTGCCCCTCCACAGCCTGGTTGAACTCCTCAAAGCCAGACACGTTCACCTCCTTGAACTGGGCCATCCAAAGTGGACTGCAAGAGCAATCCTCCAGTTTAGTTCCTAATGGACCCGCAGGCTGGGACTTGCGTGTCCTTAAAATCTAAGGTTTGCCTTGTTACTAGGTGTTAGACGTTTCTTTGTCTCAGCCTCGGTTTTCTTATTAGTAACATGAAGTCACAATACCTATTTACAAAGTGTTTGTGAGGCTTACCTGGCCTTTGTGTGGTAGCGCTCACCTTAGCTTTCAGCTCCTGGCTGGGACTGCCCTGCCCTGGCCCCTGTTGGCCTCTGATCTCTGTCTGTACTGTCCCTGGGCCTGTGTCTTCCCGCCCTCCTCCTCCTCCTGCCACTACCAGATTATTATTCAGCTGGTGGCTGGATGAGATAGTCAGGTGTTTTTTTCAGCCTCTTATATAATTCACTTTCACTTACCTTGTGAGTGTTGAGAGGATCTAAGGACCTGATGCTGTGGTGTAATTCTCCCTTCCTGAGATGTTAAGTGTCACTCCCACAGAAACGGTAGGGACAGGCAGCTCAGGCCGACGGCTTTTAGCTAAATAACAGAACAGCCCCCTTATGCTTCTACGATCACAATACATGTAACTGACCTGAATAGCTACTTACAGACTTTGTTGAACATTGTTATTTTAGAAGTTTTTACATTTACACTGCTCACCTGTGAAACAAAGTACAGTTTAAACAAATTAAAAAATAAAAATAGTGACCTTTTTGTCCTAGAACTGCAATTCCTAGCCCCTGGGCTGTGGACAGGTATTGGACTGTGACCTATTAGGAAACAGGCCCCACAGCCTCACCACCTGATCTTAGGGCACACAGCATCAGCACCTGAGCTCAGGCCACACAACATCACCACCTGATCTTAGGGCACACAGCATCAGCATCTGAGCTCAGGCCACACAACATCACCACCTGATCTTAGGGCACACAGCATCAGCACCTGAGCTCAGGTCACACAGCATCAGCTCCTGAGCTCAGGCCACACAACATCACCACCTGATCTTAGGGCACACAGCATTAGCATTTGAGCTCAGGCCACACAGCATCAGCACCTGAGCTCAGGCCACACAGCATCACCACCTGAGCTTAGGCCACACAGCATCACCACCTGATCTTAGGGCACACAGCATCACCACCTGATCTTAGGGCACACAGCATCAGCACCTGAGCTCAGGCCACACAGCATCACCACGTGAGCTCTGCCCCCCTGTCCCACCTCCTCCTACACAATCCATGGAAAAGTTGTCTCCCAGGAAATTGGTTCCTGGTGCCAAAAAGGTTGAGACCACTGTCCTAGAGTGTGGAGAGTAAAAGGCTTTCTTCTTTCTCTCTTTCCCCCAGGTTCTCTCCTGAAGCCCAGCTTCAGGATCACTGTTAGGGAGGCCTACCTGGTTTCCAGTTCAGTGAGGGGTGATTGAGGCCTTCTGTGGAAGGGGCATATAAAGAAGGGCCGGTCCTTCCTTCGTGGAGCTTATGAGTGTATTCGTGCACAGACTTTTGGGGTGTAAAGTGTACAGAAGAGGGACAGGTAGGCTTGGTGACTAGACACAAGGCCTCTTTTGGAGCCTGTGGTTTGTTAGAACTGTTTTTGGAGAAACACATGATACTAACAAGAGGAAGAGGAATCCCACTTCCTGCTGTGTTGAACATAGTCTACAGGTGTTTTTGAACAATGATAAGTACACGTAATGCTGGGATGATCACAGAGTAGACGTTATTCTGGAACATTCTTCTTTGGCCTCGGATGACTGGTTGGTTTTGGAATGGGCTGGCATAATTCTGCAATCCTTCTGTCATGGTTTCAGCTTCCTGGGATTGTTTTTTTACATTTGACAAAGATGGGAAATCAAAGCCCGACATGTCTGTAAAATCATTATTAACATGTAGGCAACATTTTTGAGAGACTTATCTTAATTTTGTTTGGTGCACCACTCAAGATTGCAGAGTTTAAAAACTAGGTATTGTATTTTCTATTACTTAAGACAATAATATTGTGTTATTATTTTTTCTTTTTTGTCTTTTTTTTTTTTTTTTTTTTTTTTTTTTACAGCTGTTGTGGCAGGCACCTGTAGTTTCAGCTATAATGCCCAGCTATGTTTTTTTCGCTCTACCCTTGGTAGAGTGCTGTGGCGTCACAGCTCACCTCAGACTCTGGGGCTCAAGCAATTCTCTTACCTCAGCCACCCGAGCAGCTGGGACCACAGGCACCCACCACAACGCCCAGATATGTTTTGGTTATAGTTCTCACTGTTGTTTAGCAGGCCCGGGCTGGGCTCCAACCTGCCAGCTTCCGTGTTTGCGGTTCTACTCACTGAGCTATGGATGCCGAGCCATAAGATCATGTTATTATGTAAGCCTGTGAAAAGTCATGCAGTTTATACACGAAGTTGAACATTAAATTCAGTGTCTGTTAGTTGATTTCTTAAGACTTATTTGGTCTAGTTCAGTCTGACTCAGCTTTCTCTGCCCTAGATTAATTCTATTTTAGCTTTTGTTATAAATTGCTCTTACACTTTAGGGAAGGTTAACATTTTCAACACTTCAAAAAAGTCTTGTGTGTGTAATCTGATTTGGGTGTCTTATTACAAATAGAAAAATGTTCTACTTCTTAAGATCAGTTTCCCAACTCATCTAGGTGACCTAACAAATGATTCTCTTTACTTTTCTTTTACTCCTGTAGAGCTGAAAACTTGAGCATTTTTGAGGATGTTGTTTTAGCATTTTGAAAAGAACAGTACCTGTTCTGACTTGAGTCTCTAATACCTGATAGCCTTAAGACTTCATTATGTCTACTAGGAGAGAGGTAAAGAAGTGTCTCAATAGTACACCATGGAGCTAAAATAAATAGTAAAATGGTGGTTTTGTAGTAAGACAATAGTCACTTTATCTGGGTGGCCTAGAAGGAATAAATTTACCTAAAATAATCATTCTGCTGCTCATGAGACATTGATTTAATCAGTGCCTGGGTAATCCTGGAAGGTACTTAATGAAAATACAATTTGAGATTGCCATTCTTCTTTGTGCTTGAGGAATCTCTCCTTTTAGTGATCAGCACTGCTGGTGCTGGGACGTCCCTTACCTTTTTTCAACTCTGTAGTTTTAATAGTGAAAGTGGATTAACATGAGAAGACGGCGCACTTGGTGCTGGCGTCTAAAACAACACCTCGGCCTGTCCTTAACAAGATGCGTCATTTTATTGCAGTGTTTGCAAAATGTTTTGGTTTTCGTCATTTTGTTCTTATATCTTCTAAGATCTTTATGTATCTGTTGACTTCTTCGTTTAGATTAAAATAATTAATTTTTTTTTTTTTTTTTTTTTTTTTTTTGAGACAAAGTCTCACTATGTTGCCCTGGGTAGAGTGTTGTGGTATCACAGCTCACAGCAACCTCAAACTCTTGGGCTTAAGCAGTTCTCTTGCCTCAGCCTCCCAAGTAGCTGGGACTACAGGCATCCGTCACAATGCCTGGCTCTTTTTTTTTTTTTGCAGTTTTTAGCTGGGGCCAGGTTTGAACCCGCCACCTCTGGTACATGCAGCCAGTGCCCTACTCCTTTGAGCCACAGACGCTGCCCTGAACTCTCGGCTGTTTTTTGGTTATAGTTGTTATTGTTGTTTGGCAGGCCTAGGCTGGATTCAAACCGGCAACTCTAGTGTGTGTGGCTGGTGCCCTAGCTGCTGAGCTACAGGCGCTGAGCCTGCATGGTGATATTTTACCCTGATATCCTAAAACACCGGAGGGGTATGCCCTGCCTTGCCATCCGTAAAAAAGTGGCTGTTAGCAGCAGTGATTCAAACAGGAGAAAGGCTACTTGCCAGCGTGCTGACAAGCCTTCTCAGGTGATTCTGATTCCAGGTTTCTTCCCCCAGATGTGTCCTGGGTTTACTGATACTCCTAGGGGAGCTCTGGGTCTGCATCTTTAAGCGTGAGGAACAGTCTCCTAGTTACGGGATGTAGTTCTCTGGCTACCAGACCTTTTTTAACCAGTTTTCCTGTTTTCTTTATCACACATACACTCTTTCTGCTCACGTATGTGTGTGTATATACGGCTATGTATATATAGGCATGTTATTTTTCCTGAAACCTGAGAGCAAGTAGGTGGAATGATGCCTCCTCGCTCCTAAATACTTCTGTGTTTCCTAAGAATGAGCTCCTCTTACACATTCACCATATGGTTATCTTTATTATAATGTTACCCGAATATCTATAAGCAAAAAAAAAAAAGGATTGTCTTTATGCTTATAGTTCTTTTACAACATTATAACTAGAACATAGGTTATAAATGAAATATAGCCAATAAAAGTTTGCCGTGATACACGCGGTGGTAAGCTGCCACAGGAAGATTTGTGGCCCACTGGTGGGACAGAAATCCCAACTCTTCTTTAACGTTAGCCTGCTGTGTAGTGCCTTACAGATTGTGATGCAATTTCCCCATCACTTTTATCTCTCAGGCTCTTGTAAAAATATTTCCTTGTATGGATTGTGGTGACATAATTTGACTTTTTCTTAGTGTAAGTGTTTCAATTTCATATTAGATTTTTTTTTGTTCCTTTCACAACAGACCCCCCCCCCCAAAAAAAAAAAAAAAAAAAACAGGCACTGAAATCCTACAGCAATATTTGGTGACGTAGCAGGAATAGTAGGAATCTGATGCTTATGTCAAAACTTATAAAAGATTCCCACGGAAATAAGAAAAGCAAAAATTTCTCCGAGACTCTTAAAGATTTTTGGTGGCCCCAGGTTAAGTATTACTGTATTCCCTCATTAGGTCTCCCAGCTCTGCACACCTGTTAGGTAGGTACCGTTGGTCCCATTTAGGAAACTGACAGGGCTCTTGTAACTTGCCCAGGAACTCTGAGCTGGTAGTGGTGGTGCTGAGATTTGAACTGAAGCAGCCCGACTTGGAAGCCTGATCCCTTAATTTCTCTGCTATGTGCCTTCCCAGAGGGAGGACTTGAAAGGCTTTTCTGGTGATTAAAAAAAAATAAATACAAACAGTCAGGTGTAGTGACTCACACCTGTAATCCTGGCACTCTGGGAGGCTGAGGCAGATGGATTGCTTGAGCTCAGGAGGTGGGAGACCAGTATGAGGAAGAGCAAGATCTTGTCTCTACTAAAAGTAGAAATACTTTCTTGTGGACACGTGTAGTTCCAGCTACTCTGGAGGCTGAGGCAAGAGAATCGCTTGAACCCAGCGGTTGAAGTTACTGTGAGCTGTGATGCCATGGTACTCTTCCCTGGGCAACAGAGACTCAGTCTCAAAAGAAAAAAACAAAAAACTCCTGTATTGGCTCAGCACCTGTAGCTCAGCGGCTAGGGTGCCTGCCACATACACTGGAGCTGGCGGGTTCAAATCCAGCTCAGGCCTGCCAGACAACAATGACAATTACCACACACCAAAAAAGCTCTGCATTGTGGCGGGTGCCTGTAGTCCCAACTACTTGGGAGGCTGAGGCAAGAGAATCTCTTAAGCCCAGGAGTTGGAGGTTGCTGTGAGCTGTGACAGCACAGCACTCTACTAAGGGTGACGTAGTGAGACTCTGTCTCAAAAGGAAAAAAAAAAAAACCTCCTGTATATACTGCTACCACTTCTAAATCAACAAAGAGGTTTTCATTTGGAAAAGGTTTCCTAACTAGTCAAATAGCACCATTTGCAAAATATTGCTGAGCTGTAAGCAGCTGTCCACTGAGGCTAGTGGTAGGAAGCCCTAGGAGCCGTCCCTGAATCCTCTAACTCCCCCCCTTCCTGTGTGTATTCATGGCTCAGGTGCACACTGCTATGGAACTCGCTTTATATCTAGTTTTCTTTTCCAGTGAGCACCTCAGTAAATTCAAGGAAAGGCACGTGGTTCAATGATAGGCTTCACAAAGTGACAAGATCCCACATCTCAAAGTGTGTAAGTAAGAACAAGACGGTTGTTGAGGGCAGAGAAGGGGCTGGCATTGAGGTCACTAGACCTGAGGGACAGCCTGAGATTCTGTGGGCCTGTATTAGGTCCTCCACCTGCTGAGGGTGAGGGTCCTGTTCATTCTGCTTTTCACTCTAAGCATATCCCCTTTGGGGCACATAGTAGGCATTTTATGAACATACACTGGAAATAACTAGCGGCTAGAGGGGAAAGGCCATCCCTAGGAATTAATTTACTTAACACCAGCAGAAATGACTCATCGTAATGACCACTATCATTACTAATAATGTACAAATGCAAAGGAATGCTGTTTCCATTTGATTAATACTTTGTAGTTTGTAAACATTTTCATTTGATTTTTTTTTTTTTTTTTTTTGCAGTTTTTGGCCAGGTCCAGGCTTGAACCTGCCACCTCCAGTATATGGGGCTGTGCCCTACTCCTTGAGCCACAGGCATCACCCTCATTTAATTCTTATAACAAGTTCCTTTGCAGTATGCTAGGTGGGTGGTATCAGGAAAAAATTAAGCTTGGACAAGGTAGATCCCTAAGGTAAAATGGAGGAAAAAAAAAAAAAAAAAAAGCTTGAAGTGGTCTTTCCTCGCACAGTGCCTGAGGGTGCAGTCCTGAGGGGAGATCTTCAGAGCAGCAGTTCCCTCCTGAGGGCCGCGCTTGCTGGGCTGTGCAGCCTGCCAGGGTAGGAAGCCACAGGGAAGCTGTTCCAAGCTTCCTTTTGATTTTTAAAATAAGAACTACGTTTACTGCCGTTTACTGCCGTTTCTAAAGATTGGAGTCACCAATAATTTGTATCTTGTGCTTTCTTTTACTTCCCTTTTGTGAGCAATGGCAGTAGAAAGTACCATCTCTTCGTAGTCTGTTTTACTTTAAAAAGCTTTGTAAAGAATAAGCCGGGTTTGCATTTTGTAGATGGGAGCTGCTGCCCTAATCGGGGTTTGCTTCTCAGGGTAGACATCTGGCACTTAATCACAAGGGCTGCCCTCCAGAGACACCTCCTACAAGTGTCTTTGCTATTTTTATAGTTTTAGATCAGATTAGCATAATAAACGTTGGAAATGGATATCTGCTGGTGAAAATGAGATGGTTTGCTAATTAGCATAATGGGTGTTGGCAATAGATTTTCCCACCCAATAGTTCTTCAGCACATTTTCAGTCTTTAGAAATTCCTGTTTTCCTTTAATACACATGTTGTGAGCTATTTTAATGTCCTTCGCAATTAAATTTGAAATACCAAAGGCAAGAATCCTTGGATGAAGCACTTCTTCTTTTTTTTTTTTGGTTGATACGTCCCCCCTTCCTGTCTTCTATGCATCTTGAGAAACGCTGCCCCAGTCAGATCTGGTTGGACACCAACAGGACTGTCAGCGAGTCTTTGTTGGCTGTGTCTCCTAAGCTCAGTGTGCCCCCTACACTAAACCTTTACGTAAAATCTGTCTCTCCTGCACTAAACCTTTACCTACGCTCTGTCCCTAAATCCTGATTTTCACATGTGATTGGATTAGGCCAGCGTGCCCAGAATCACCACCAACTTTGATCTAACCCAGGAGTTCTTGGGAGTGAAGGAAGCAGATAGGGCAGAGCAGGCTGGTGACGGTGTCGAAAACAGACAACTGTCTGACCCGTGGAGCAGCAGGGACCCTGGGGAGCAGCAGGCCCTTGCTCCTTTCCAAGGGGCCGCCACTACCCCCAGCAGCCACTGTTAGGCTGGAGCTGGTTTGTGAGAGCTGGTTGTGCCTGACCCTCCCCAGTTCTAGGTATCACACTGGGAGGTAGAAAATACCTGTGGTGGTGGCCGGGCTAGTGCTCACACCTGTAATCCCAGCACTCTGGGGGGCAGGTGGATTGCTTGAGCTCAGGAGTTCAGAGTTCAAGACCAATCTGAGCAAGCATGAGACCTGTCTCTACTAAAAATAGAAAAACTGAGACAGGAGGATCACTTGAGCCCAAGAGTTTGAGGTTGCTGTGAGCTATGACGATGCCATTGCACTCTACTCAGGGTGACAGAATGAGACTCTGTCTCAAGAAAAAAAAAAAGAAAGAAAAGAAAATACCTATGGTGGGTTTATTTGCACCTTGGTAGATGCTAAGGTTGGGGCTTGTTTATTTTTGTTTTTCCTCTGTAGACAGCCGGTTGTTTACATTTAAAAGCACTTCCGCTGGTTCCTGCCATCGCCTTTCCCTGGGAACATGATGCCGTGTTTGTCCACTTTTCTGAGTGTTCAAGACAAACTAGAAACCTAGATCTTTATGTAA
Organism: Loris lydekkerianus; assembly: GCA_963574355.1. Lineage (NCBI taxonomy): Eukaryota > Metazoa > Chordata > Mammalia > Primates > Lorisidae > Loris > Loris lydekkerianus. The sequence goes on along the minus strand of CAUYPK010089714.1, from coordinate 7,062 downwards.
AATGTGTGAGTTAAACAGTAGTTCTCTTGTCAGGATTGGGCTTGTACATATCTATGTGGGTCTAGTCTGGATACTCCTTGTATTAATAAAACCTAAAATAACAGGAGCTTCTTTTTTAAAAGGAAACTCCCATCAACTTCTGTCCCTTCCCCACCAGCTGTGAATTACTGTAGCAAGTCTTCAAGAGCTGAGAAGGTGGTGGGTAACATAAAAAGTCTTCTACATCTGTCCTTATCTCAGGTGGCAGTTATATGTGTATACTTTGTCTCCCCCATTCAGATTTTTTTTGAAAAAGTTAACAGATAAAGGCCACATCTTGTCTTCATTTTCTTTTGCATTCTTAAAGATGTATTTATTTATTTTTTTGAGACAGAGTCTCATTATGTCACACCTAGCATCAGGGCTCACAGCAACCTCAAACTGTTGGGCTTCAGCGATTCTCTTGCTCAGCCTGCTGAGTAGCTGGGACTACAGGTGCCCGCCACAACACTGGCTATTTTTTGGTTGCAGTTGTTGTTTAGCAGGGACGTGGGCCGAGCTCGAACCCACCAGCCTTGGTCCATGTAGCTGGCACCCTACTCACTGAGCTGTGTACAGGTGCCGAGATTCATGTTATACATTTATGAAATACTTGTTGACTTGGCATTTGCTGTGGGTATGATCTGCAGAAGCCATGCATTTGGGGTTTACACTTTAGAGAAATCTAGTCAAGTTTGAAAAATCAAACCGTTACATCTTAGTGGCTTTAGATGTATTGGAACTGCCTTTTTATTGGGTCAAACTCTTGATTCCTTGTAAATGAAATGAATAAATCTTTCCGGTTGAAAATCTTCTTTCCAGTTGAAATCGGGTGAAGTTACCTTTTCTTGTCTTAAGACTGCCTTTCTCATCAGACCTCATAGATCTGTGTTTTTCCTCTCTTTGGAAAATGTTGCTGAAATGTCATTTCTTTGACGGAACTCACCTTGTTTAACTAGACTGTAGTCACTTTTTAAATGAACTCAACGGGGCAAAAGTCTGTTTTGTTCACTAGAAAGCAGGGGTTGAAAAGTATATTTTTTCATCTCCCCAGGAAAGGTACTAGTTTAGGGTGTTTTGAATAAAACAGTTTTAAGAAGGAATTCAGGAAGACAAACCAACTTTTTAGAGTAAAATGGCAGACTGAGCGAGCACATGGATCCAGCTCCCCTCTTGCCAAAAATCTTTTAAAATAATGAGACAAGTATTTTAAAAAGTCTGTTTGAAAGGTGCCCACCTTCAGTAAACTGGAAGTTACTGAAGAATTCCCGGAAGACTGAAAACAGATGGGATTAGATTGAGAAAAGGAAAACAAAAACAAACCATGACTCAAAATACACCTGCAGAAGAAACCAGGATGGAAAGCGGAGCTCGCCGTGAGTAACAGCCACCAACAGGAAAGGACACTGGAGTGATAGTTGGGGAATTATAACAGTGGTTCCTAGCTAAAAACTGAGAACTGTGCTCTAAAGAAAGTCAATGTCCTATTTTGAGAGGGTTCCTTGAGTGGATTTAGGGGAATAGGAGTGAGAAGCAGAGTTTCAGATAGTCATGGGCATCACCAATGAAAGGGTTCTGGGAAGGAAATGTCAGCTCTTTGATAATATCTATGAGAAGTCTCTTACCACCAGAGGAAAGACAATTTTGGCAGGCTTGTGTATTTGTCTCTCTCTCTCGCTTTTTTTGAGACAGAGTTTCATTATGTTGCCCTCATTAGAGTGCTGTGGCGTCACAGCTTATAGCAACTTCAAACTCTTGGGCGTAAGCGATTCTCTTGCCTCAGCCTTCCAAGTAGCTGGGACTACAGGCACCTGCCATAACGCTTGTCTACATTAGAGATCAGGCCTGCTCTGGCTCAGACTGGTCTCGAACTTGAGAGCTCAGACTCACCATCAAGAATCTGCCTGCCTCGGCCTCCCAAGTGCTAGGATTACAGGTGTGAGCCGCTGCGCCCAGCTGTGTATTTGTGTCTTAACCTGCCACCCTGCTTTACCCCTACTCCTATAACCTAACGCAAAGCCCATCACTGGACACTTTTTATCCTATTACACAGAAACCACAGTTGGCCATTGCTCCTTGCCCCAGACCTCCTAATCCTAGAAAGGAAGCATGCATTAGTTAACCTCGTTGACCAACCCAGTCTTTTATTCTAAATCTAGGAATGCATGTCAGAGGATCATTTGAGGAAAGAAAATTAGTAGGAAAGAAAAGGTCCAGGGTAAGCAGACTTTGGGAAACATAGGAGAAGCTAAAAACATGCTAGTTGGTGTCTTCAGAGAGATTTCAGATAGTGAGTATATTAAATCAAAGTAACCGTGAGGAAAAAAATCAATTAGAATAGCAGAGTTCACGGACATGAAAATGTAATGATTGAACTTAAAAGTTTAACTACATCAGTTCGAGAATCAAATGGATGTAATCGAAGATAAAATTAGTGATCTTGAAGGTAGGCAACAAAATCTTGCAGAATGGAGAGAAAAAAGGCAAGGAGATGGGAAATTTGGACATGGAAGGGATTAAGTGTGGAGATCAACCCTGGGGTCTTCAACTTTGTTATATGCACATTTGGCTAGGACAAGGCCAGAGAAGTATTGAGGAGAAGTTGCATTTATGAGAAAAATGGGGGTGGGGGAGATTGAGCCAGGTGAACAACAGTAAAACTCAAAAATCTTTTCTCTGTGTTTTTAGTTAAAATTTTTTTATTTTACTGAAATTTTATATCATTCAACCAGTATCTCCCTAATCCTCCTGAAAAAATGAATCTGTTTTATTTTTATAAACAAACAAACAAAAAAAAAAAAATGAGTAAACCTAAAAAATAAAACCAAAACCTGTTTTTTTAAATAGACCAAGGAATTAAAACAAACCTTTGTCAAATTTGAGGACAAAAATATACAATTACAGAACATTAGAAATGAGAAAAGGGACCTTAGTAGATGAAGTGAATGATTCTATTTGAATTCTAAAGAGGTAGAAAACCTAAATTGGTCAATAATCATGGTAAAAACTGAAAGAGTAGTCAGAGATATAAGCCCCAGATGATTTTATAAGTGAATTTTAGCAAATCTTCAGAAAAACAGACTTCTTAAATGTTATGAGACTATTTTAATATAGAGCATTTTCTAAATCCCTCTGTAAGGGTAATATAACCATGACGCTGAAACTGAACAAGGAAAACATGAAGTGTATGTATATATTCTAAATCAGTTTTACATATAACATCTTATAGACAAACTAAAGCTTAGAAAAACAAAGCAAAAAGGGGCGGTGCCTGTGGCTCAGTGAGGAGGGCGCCAGCCCCATGTACCATGGTTCAAACCCAGCCCCAGCCAAACTGCAACAAAAAAATAGCCGGGTGTTGTGGCGGGCGCCTGTAGTCCCAGCTGCTCCGGAGGCTGACGCAAGAGAATCACCTAAGCCCAAGAGCTGGAGGTTGCTGTGAGTCCTGTGACGTCACGGCACTCCACCGAGGGCGATAAAGTGAGACTCTGTCTCTACAAAAAACAAACAAACAAAAAAACCCCAAAAGATATGAAAATACAAAATTAAATACAAAAAATATTTCAAGCTAGCAGTGTATTGAAAGAGTGATACATGTCCAAGTAAGTCATTTGCATTATAGGAATGCAAGAATGGTTCAATAATAACTTTAATAATGTGGTAAATTATTTATATTACTTTAATAGATTATTAGATACAATATTCAATACAGAGTCCAAAAAAATACTTGATGGTTCAGCATCTACTTGTAATAAAAAGCTCTTACTAAGATACGTATCCAAAGAAACTTTTTTGAGTGGTGCCTGTGGCTCAAAGGGGTAGGGCACTGGCCCCATGTGATGGAGGTAGTGGGTTCAAGCCCAGCCCCAGCCCAAAAAAAAAACTGCAAAAAAAAAAAGGGGGGGGGGCCGGTGGTGGTGGCGGCACCATATTATGCTGGAGGTGGCTGGTTCAAACCCAGCCCCAGCCAAAAACTGCAGCCAAAAAAAAAAAATGAAACTTTCTCAAATGAATAAAAGATATCTGTTAGACATTTAATGATGAATATGTTTAGTAGTAAACAGTTTTAAGTTAGGAGCAAGACAACTTGAGTAGTGTTGAACCTGAGGTTCCAGCTAGTGATTTTTTTTTTTTTTTAAATATATAAAGACTGAAAAGGAATAGTCACAACTATAATTTCTAAGTTTTATTATAATCCACCAGAAAATTATGACAATAAATGGGGAAAAACCTGCTAGGAATAAAAGGAGACATAATAAAAGACTGAAGTAAGGTGTCCGGTTATAAGAATTAAAATCAGTATTCCTGTTTACTTGTAATAACCAGTTAGAAATTATCTCTAAAAAATCTCATGTATCAATCATAGATATAAAATATTTAGGAAAATATCTAACAAGAAGCATGTGAAAAACTGTATGAGTCTGGGGCTCACACCTATGAGTCTCAACACGTGGGAGGTTGAGGAAGGAGGATCACTTGAGACCTCTGAGTAACAGAGCTGGACTTTAGTCTCTACAAAAAATAGAAAAGGAATTATCTGAGCTTGGTGGCATGTGCCTGTCCTCCCAGCTACTAGGAGGATTGGTTGAGCCTAGGAATGTGAGGTTACAATGAGCTGTGATTACACCACTGCATTCCAGCTGGGGGGGGGGGGGGAACGAAATAAAAGGAAATAATACATAATACATGCCATATTTCTGAGTTGGAAGACTCAGTCAGATAAAGATGCTAGTTACCTTCACTTTAATCTGTAAATCCAATGTAATCTTAACCAGAATAACAAAAGTAATATTTTTAATCAAAAGTTTTCTAAACTTGATTCCAAAGTTTTCTGAAATGTTTTTGAAAGAAAATGAGTTGGGAGGGAAAGGTCCTTGCTACCAGACATAAAAAGACTATAAATTTTATTACTATGAAGTAATTGAAATAGGGTAATACTAAGGTAGGGACAATCAGAATAGTATTTCTTCTCTTTTCTTCTTTTTGGGGGACAGAGTCTCACTATGTCGCCCTCAGTAGAGTGCCATGGCATCACAGCTCATAGCAACCTCAAACTCTTGGGCTTAAGCGGTTACCTTACCTCAGCCTCCCAAGTAGCTGGGACTACAGGTGCCTGCCACAACGCCCAGGTATTTTTTTGTTGCCATTGTCATTGTTGTTTAGCAGGCCTGGGCTGGGTTTGACCCACCAACCCCAGTGCATGTAGCTGGTGCCCCTAACCACTGAGCTATGGGCGCTGGGCCCACAACAGTATTTCTTAAACATGTTTTTGGCTGCAAATCCATAGTAATAAATGCATTTTGCAACAGATCTATGAAGCAGATTTCATGGAATAATACTTTACTTATTGTGTCAGAAGTACTCTACTATTTTCTTTCCTATTCTGCTTCATTAAAAGACAACAGGAGTAATGGTGGTTGTAATCTATTCAACCGATTTTAGAAACGACCAATGGGTTGTGCTTTATTGTTTGAAAAACCCTGGGGGAGAGAAATTGAAACAGAATAAAGCTCAGAAACACACGCATGCATGTAGGAATTTAATATATCATAGAGGCAAAATTTGAAATCCATGAGGAGCTGGGCGTGGTGGCTCACGCCTGTAATCCCAGCTCTTTGGAAGGTTGAGGCAGGTGGATTGCCAGAGCTCAACGCGTTCAAGACCAGCCTGAGCCAGAGTGAGACCTTGTCTCTTAAAAATAGCTGTGCATTGTGGCGGGCACCTTGTAGTCCCAGCTACTTGGGAGACTGAGGCAAGAGAATCACTTGAGCCCAGGAGTTTGAGGTTGCTGTGAGCATTGATGCCATGGTGTTCTACCAAGGGTGACAAAGTGAGACTCTGTCTCAAAATTTAAAAAAAAAAAAAAAAAAATCCATGAGGAATGAATATTTTCAATATTTTTATTGTGGTGAAATATAAATAACAAAACTTGCCAAACCATTTTGAAGTGTACAGTTCAGTGATATTAAATACATTCATGATGGTATGCAAACCCCATCACTCTCAGTCATTTCCGTAACTTTTCATTTTATAAAATTGAAACTCTATAACCCTTAAAAAGTAACTATTCCCCCTTCCTCAGCCTCTGATGGCCCCCGTTCTACTCTACGAATTAGACTACTCTGGGTACCTCATGTAAGAGGAATCATATGATGATTTGTCTTTCTGCGTCTGATTTATTTCACTCAGCGTAATGTCCCCAGGGTTCATCCATGTTGTAGCATGTGTCAGAATATCCTCCTTTTCTAAGATGAATGATATTTTATTACACATATAGACCACATTTCGTGTATTCATCTGTTGATGGACACTGGGTTGGTTCTACCTTTGGGCTGTTGTGAATAGTGCTGCTGTGAACGTGTGTACAACATTAGCGTACAAATATCTTTTCGAGACTCTGCTTTCCTTTTTGGTACATAGACAGAAACAGAATTGCTGAGTCATATGAAAAAAGTCACAATTCTTTAAAAAAATTTTTTAGGAACTGGCTCAGCGCCTGTTGCTCAGTGGTTAGGGCGCTGGCCATATACTCTGAGGCTGGCGGGTTCAAACCTAGCCCAGGCCTGCCAAACGACAGTGACAATTGCAGCAACAACAACAAAAATAGCCAGGCATTGTGGTGGACGCCTATAATCCTAGCTACTTGGGAGGCAGAGGCAAGAGAATCGCATAAGCCCGAGAGTTTGAGGTTGCTGTGAGCTGTGATGCCACTGCACTGTACTCAGGGCAACATAAGGAGATTCTTCCCCCGCCTCCAATTTTTATTTTCTTTAGGAACTGTCCTACTTTTTTCCTGTATGGAAATTGGACTGTTTTATATTCCCACAAGGGGTTCCAGCTTCTTCACACCCTCCCCAGCACTTGCTTCCTTCTGGGGTTTAGATAGCAGCCCTGAGGCGGTATCTCACCCTCCTAACAAGTGTGAGGCGGTATCTCACCCTCCTAACAAGTGTGAGGCGGTATCTCACCCTCCTAACAGTGTGAGGCAGTGTGAGGTGGTATCTCACCCTCCTAACGAGTGTGAAGCGGTATCTCACCCTCCTA
>CAUYPK010089713.1:0-38112 GCA_963574355.1 Loris lydekkerianus | reverse complement strand
TACCAGAATGTTTATTGCAGCCCAATTCATAATTGCTAAGTCATGGAAGAAGCCCAAGTGCCCATTGACCCACGAATGGACTAGCAAATTGTGGTACACGTACACCATGGAATACTATGCAGCCTTAAAGAAAGATGGAGACTTTACCTCTTTCATGTTTACATGGATGGAGCTGGAACATATTCTTCTTAGCAGAGAATCTCAGGAATGGAAGAAAAAGTATCCAATGTACTCAGCCCTACCATGAAGCTAAATTACAGCTTTCACATGAAGGCTATAACCCAACTATAGGACAAGACTATGGGGAAAGGGCCAAGGAAGGGGAAGGGAGGGGGGAGGTTTTGTTGGAGGGAGGGTAATGGGTGGGGCCACATCTATGGTGCATCTTAGAATGGGTACAGGCAATTGCACTAATGTACACAGCTATGATTTAGCAATAAAAAAAAAATGGGAAAAGATATTTGCATATTACAAATCTGATAAAGGCTTGATAACTAGGCTCTATAGAGACTCAAATTAATCAACAACAACAAAAGAGCAAATAATCCCATCTACCACCTGGGCAAGAGACATGAACAGAACCTTCTCTGAGTAAGACAGAAAAAAATGCTTATTCTTCCTAACAATGGAGAGAAAAGCAAATCAAAACTACCCTGAGATATCACTTAACCACAGTGAGAATAGTCCCAAAGTTGCAGATGCTGGCATGGATGAGGAACAAAGGGAACACTTACACTGTTGGTGGGACTTGAAACTAATACAGTCCCTTTGGAAAGAAGTATGGAGAATCCTCAAAGAACTCAAATTATACCTACCATTTGACCTTGGGAATCACACTACTAGGCATCTACCCAGAAGAAAAAATATCATTAAGACATTTGCACTAGAATGTTTATTGCAGCTCAATTTACAATTGCCATGATGTGGAAATGACCTAAACGTCCATCAACTCAGGAAATGTATTAACAAGCTGTGGTATATGTATACCTTGGATATGTTCAGCCATAAGAAAAGATGGTGATCTTACATCTTTTGTATTAACTTGGATGGAGAGAAAATATTCTTCTTAGTAAAGTATCACAAGAATGGAAAAGCAAGTATCCAATGTACTCAATTTTATTATGAAGCCAGTAGATGATCTAACACATGCCCACACAGGAGAAAAACTTAATTCTGTTCAAGTTGGAGGGAGGGGAAATGAGGGAAGGGGAAGAGGAGGGGGGAATGGTGTGCTTCCACTTAAAGGGCACAGGGCAAGGGTGTATGGTACCTTTTGGGCACAGGACAGAACTGCCAGAGGGACTCTACCTAAAAAATTCAAAAATTGTGACCTGGTTATTTGTACTCTCACAATAACCAAAAATTTTTTTAAAAGAAATTTTTTTAATTTAAAGAATACTGGAGAGTTTGAGAAGGAGCAGGTGACAAGCCAGGGGCCCTGAGTAGAAAGACAGCAGCTTTAGGTGAGAACTGCAGAGGAGTTCCTTGGCTCTGGAAACAATAGAAAACCCTTCTGTTGTTCTTGATACAGACATTAACTACAGTTGGCTTAAGCCACAAAGGACACTAGGAACTCCAGGGGTTCAGACAGCTTCAGGTATGACTAGACCTGGGTCCTCAATGATTTTACAGATTATTCTCTCTCACCTTTGGTTCTCTGGCTTTGCGTCCTGCTGGGTGGGTTTTATTTTCTGGTAGACTTTTCCCAGGTTATGGCAAAGAGAACCTCCAGTAGCTCTAGGCTCACAATCTAACAAATGTAACTCATTGGAAAAAGATCTCTTCCTAGTTCCAGCAAAAGCCCTAGGAAGAACTCAGGTTGGACTGGCTCAGATGACATGTCTAGTGCTGACTGTGCCTGCCTGGATCACTTACCATCATCACTGGAGCTACGGCTAAGGACAAATACTGTGGCTCCCAAGAGGAAAAGCGTGAGTCCATTGCCAGATAATATACAACGACTCATGGTGGAAAAATAGCAAGAAAGGGGATGTGAGGACATGAAGAGTGTGAATAAATCATTCTTTTTTTCAAATTTTGGCTGGAATTCATTGTGGTAAACCAGTAGTAAAATGCTTTCCTGTCAAAATGCTTAGATAGCTTTAATTCAGAGTTTCTCAAATTAAAAAAAAATTATTCCTCTAAAGAACATTTGTGGCCTAATCACCCCCTGTGAAAGTTTTAATGCCACAGATATACTACATATCTGCTTATGTGTTCTATGTATATGTGTGCCTCATAGATCAAAAGAGTAAGTACAGGAGTGCTCTGAGGGAAGGCAGGTGGCGGTGGCCCTGGCTAGCAGCTGAGATGTTACCACTGAGGTGTGTCAAAGATGACCAGTTCTTACAAGTTTGAGCTGAACCAGCCACCAGAGGATGGCATCTTCTCAGTGAAGTTCAGCCCCAACACCTCCCAGTTCCTGCTGCTGTCCTCTTGGGACACATCTGTTTGCCTTTACAATGTGCTGGCCAACTCCATGTGGCTCAGATACACTGATGCTGTCTTGGACTGCGCGTTGTACAATCCAATACATGCCTGGAGTGGGGGATTAGATCATCAGTTGAAAATGCTTGGTTTGAACACATCAAGAAAATCTTGTTGCAACCCATGATGCCCCTATCAGATGTGTTGAATACTGTCCAGAAGTGAATGTGATGGTTACTGGAAGTTGGGATCAAACAGTTAAATTATGAGATCCCAGAACTCCTTGTAATGCTGGGACCTTCTCTCAGCCTGAAAAGGTGTATGCCCTCTCTGTGTACGGCAACCGGCTGATTGTGGGAACAGCAGGCCACAGAGGGTTGTGTGGGACTTAGGGAACATGGGCTCCTATGCAGCAGTGCAGGGAGCCCAGCCTAAAATACCAGACTTGCTGCATAAAAGCCTTTCCAAACAAGCAGGGTTATGTATTAAGCTCTACTGAAAGCCAAATGACAGTTGAATACTTGGACCCAAGCCCTGAGGTATACAAGAAAAAGTACGCCTTCAAGACTTAAAGAAAATATCGAGTGAATTTACCCAGTCAATGCTATTTCCTTTCACAATATCCACAATACATTTGCCACAGGTGGTTCTAATGGATTTGTAAATATTTGGGATCCATTTAACAAAAAGTTACTGTGCCAGTTCCATTGGTACCCCACAGTATTGCATTACTTGCCTTCAGTAATGACGGAACTGCACTTGCAATGGCATCATCTCATATTTATGAAATGGTGACACAGAAAATCCTGAAGATGGTTATCTTTTTTTTTTTTTTTGAGACAGAGCCTCACTATGTCACCCTTGGGAGAGTGCTGTGGTGTCACAGTTCACAACAACCTCAAACTCTTGGGCTTAAGATATTCTTTTGCCTCAGCCTCCCAAGTAGCTGGGACTATGGGTGCCCACCACAATGCCCGGCTATTTTTTTGTTGCAGTTGTCATTTGTTTAGTAGGCTCAGGAGGGGCTGGAACCTGCTAGCCTCAGTGTATGTGGCTGGCTCACTACTCACTGAGCTATGGGAGCCAAACCCTAAAGATGTTATCTTCATTTGCCAAGTGACAAATGCAGAAACAAAACCCAAGTCCACCTAATCATCTCGTGAAAGGGGTTTCTGTATGGAAAGCTTCTTTGCTTCCTATAAATACATACTTGCAGGGGTCCTCAAACTGCGGCCCGCTGGCCACATGAGGCGGTGTGATTGTATTTGTTCCCGTTTTTTTTTTTTGTTTGTTTGTTTGTTTTTAACTTCAAAATAAGATATATGCAGTGTACATAGGAATTTGTTCATAGTTGTTTTTTTTTTAAACTATAGTCCGGCCCTCAAATGGTCTGAGGGACAGTGAATTGGCCCCCTGTTTAAAAAGTTTGAGGAGGCCTGCAAGGGATGTCTTGTAGTCATTGTGGACACCTTATTTAGCAAGTGGATTTCTCAGTTCTTACAAGGAAACTATCGGTGTGCCCTTTAATACTTTGTTTAGGGTGAGGAATCTTTGTATTCTTGTGCAGCAGTCTGAAGAACTCCCCTTCCCACCCCCAAGCAAGCCTGTTTGCTGTTTATGAGCATTTGGGTTCTTTCTGTAATATAACCTAAACCTGTTTTTCCATGCTGCCTAATAAATCAGAGATTCAGAACCTTTACAAAAAAGTACAAAGTTTACTCTTTTTATCCACTGCAAGGTTAAAAACAATAAAATAAAATTTTAAGTTAAAATTTTAGCTAAATTAAAAACATAAAACATTAGTATTTTACCTGTATTTGCTGAATAACTTTTAATATAATTTATTTACTTATAATGCATCTAATTATATACAATAAGCACTTCGTATAAGTGAATAATAATAGCAATATAACCAATTTCTTAAATATCACTCAAAACTTTTTTTCAACAAAGTAAAACACTTGACAATAATTGACTTACTAAACATTACTTTTAACTTTTATTTGACATGAGAAAATAACTTTAATATAATTAAATGTTTGATACTTATTCAGATATCATTGACATTTTTTCTTTTCAGCACTTGACATATTTAATGATAGTTGAATAATTTTTATAGAATTATATAGTATAATCTAGACCATTTTTATTTATTTCTCAAAGTTCAAGTCAAACAAAAAAGCTTTGAGGTTCTAACGTAGACAATATACTCAAGGCAGCTAATGGCAGCCAATAGGCATGCCCAGACCAACATTCATAATATAACTTTGAGGCTAAACAATCAATTGAGAGAATATCCTTCAAGCACAGCCACCATAGCTTCAGTACTGATCTTCTATACTTGTTTATCTCCCGTGTCAATGCCAATCCTACTACCTTAGGAAATCTTGAAGGGCAGGCACTATTTTTTCACCAGGCCAGTTCTCTTGTTTGGGTCCCTCCAACTTGTTGGGAAAATGAGGTGTCTGGATCTGAATATTATAGTTTGTCATAGAATAGAGAGAAAGGAGTGCCCTCCCGTGTTTTGTATCTAGTAATACCAGCTAATACTGCATGGTAGGGGTTGTTAGCCTGTGTGACTTTCTGAAGCCTATCAAACAATAGGCAGCAATCTCTAAGCCTTTTTCCACATATCCTTCTTATATGCCGAACTCCTCCTCCATCCAGTTTCTGTTTCCTGAGACCTAGGTGTGATTTGCGTTCATACTTGTTACATTTCGATATTGGAATCTTCCTATCATCCCATCAGGTTGAGATATTTGAAGATCCTGATTCTGTCACCCGATGTGTTCATTCATTCATTCATCATTTATAGATTCTTTCTCTAAAAATATTTTATTTTTCATAAAAGTTAGTAGGAACAGAGACAAGAAAATGAATATGAGGAAAAGAAGCACAATTTTCAGTTTGTAGAGTTAACATATGTGCTGAGATCAAGCAAGTGAAGTTTAAATCTAAGCTTTACCCTAAAAGGGATAATTACCTTTTCCTTTACACATGTCTCCCATGACAGGCAGATGAGAGGTCTAAATAGGCTGCCTGGAGAGTTATACATGCCGATGTTTTCAAAATAAAATGCACTTGGCACCTGAGACTTAATCAGTTTATATATATCAACATACATTGTAAATGTTACTGGAATAAAAGAATGTTATAAAAATGCAAAATATGGCCCTTTCAAGCCCATAATACATAAAGCATTTTGTCATTTGACCATATTAACATATGCTAACAACGTAACATCAAACACTGAGTCATTTGGCAGCACGATCTGTCTAGAAAAAAGAACTTGCTACTGATGTTCTCTATAATGAAGGCAAAAGGGTATTTTTGACTTGAATTATATGGACATTTGGCCCAATCCTTTACAGGAGAATAGATTTGGCTTATGAGAGTTAATTCATACCATTTGGAGACTGAAACAGTTTTAAAGCTGCTTTGGAATGTCCTAAATTGTGCCTGAGAGACCTGTTATTGACAGATATGTTCATGTAGTCTGGTCAATTGGCATATGGAATTTTTATGTACAGCCTAGTGCAAAAGTTTCAACATGTAACATTTATTAGTGCTCCTACTGGCATGGAGAGACAGATGGTATGCACATTACTTGCAGAAGCAAGTTTTGCATTTGGCTTTACAGGCCTGATTTTGCTCATTTACCCAGGTCTTTTAACTGCATTGGCTCACTCTCTTCTCCATTCCCCAACCCCACCCCAGAGTCCACTGGGGGAATCTCCCTTCCCTCCCAATGGCTTAAGAGGATTTCCCTTCTTTGCCACCTCCTCTGGCTTTTCACATCCTCCTACTGGTCCAGAATGAGCTGGGGTGAGGGCAGAGCAGGAAGAAAGCTCCCTACAGTTGTTCTCAGTCCTGCCCATTGCTAATGTCAGTTAGTCACAGCAGCATCCATCCCACTTCCTCAGTTTCTACTCCACACTCCACCTCTCTTCAGATCTCACCTCCAGAAATGAACACTCAGGTCAACAAGAAATGCAGGTAAATCTTTTGTCCCAGATAATCTCAAAGAAAAACCAGTGGTGGGAATTGGGGGAAACATCTTCCCTTCTTCTGGGTATTATTTATGTGAAATAGCCTGAGAGGGGAGAGCAGCATGGAGCTTTTTGCTTTCAGAGTCTCTGCCCTTTCTCTGCTGCTATTTAGCAGTACAAACACTTAACAACTAAAAAAGACCTTAAAGACCTGTGTGCTCAAGAGTGTGTGTGTGTGTGTGTGTGTGTGTGTATAAAAGATGTGTCTGAAGGCCTGGCACTATGGCTTACATCTGTAATCCTAGCACTCTGGGAGGCTGAGGCGGTGGATTGCTTGAACTCAGGAGTTGGAGACGACTTGGAGAAAGAGTGAAACCCGTTTCTACTAAAAATAGAAAAATTAGGTCAGGCATGATGGCTCATGCCTTTAACCTTAGCATTCTGGGAGGCTAATGCAGGTAGATTTCTTGAGCTCAGGAGTTCAAGACCAGGCTGAGCAAGACTGAGGACCCAACTCCATCTCTACTAAAAAAATAATAATAACAATAGAAAAACTAGCCAGATGTTGTGGTAAGTACCTTTAGTCCCAGCTACTCAGGAGATTAAGCAAAAAGATTGTTCAAGCCAAAAGAATTTGAGGTTGCTGTGAGCTCAAACTCTTGAGGTAATAAAAAAAATTACCTGGGTTTGGTGCTAGGTTCCTATATTCCCAGCTACTTGGAAAATTGAGGTAGGAGGATCACCTGCACCCAGAGGATCACCTGGCTTTCCTGGGTCTCCAGCTGTAGTCAGCAGACTGTGGGACTTCCCAGCCTCCACAGTTGAGTGAGCCAATTCCTTATAATAAATCCTATTCTCTCATAGTCTTTCTCTCTCTCTCTCCCCCCCCCCCCACCCTCCTCCACCTCAGAGCTCTGGAGAGCTCTGACTCATACAGTGCTAACATTGCACAGTGAGCATGGGGCCTCTGTTAGTCCACCTGCCTGGCACCAGAGACCTCTTGCTATTTTCATTTTTGCCCTTTCTCCTTTGTACTCTACCCAGTTGGTCTTCCTCCACAGCAGTGATCAGGATTTAATATACCTATTCATTGATGTTCTCTTCCTACGTGTGATCATAAGCCTCTGAGTGCAAGAATTGGGTCAAATTTCTTTTTATATCTCTGGTTCCTAGCACAATGCCAGGTTAACAGTAGCCACTAGTTAATGATTATTGAATATTGGAAAGAATAACCACTAGAAAGATGGACTCAGGTATGTCTAGAACAGTAAGTTGAAAAGTCATGCTTTGACAAAATAATTCTAAAGAGCAAATGTTCAATAGCAGTTCAAATGTAATTGAAAAATAAATGGTGGGCACAATGGCTCATGCCTGTAATCTTAGCACTTTGGGAGGCAAGGGTGGGAAGGTTGCTTGAAGCCAGAGCTCAAGGTCAGCTTAAGCAAAAGCGAGACCTATCTCTACAAAAAATTTAAAAATTAGCCTGGTGTGATGGTATAGTTCTAGCTGCTTGGGAGGCTAAGGGAGGAGGTTGGCTTGAGCCTACGAGTTTGAGGTTGCATTGAGCTGTGATGATGCCACTGCATTCTAGCTCAGGCAACAGAGCAAGACCCTATCTCAAAACAACAACAAAAACAACCCTGAAAAATGTTAACGAAGAGTGAATGAGATATCGCTACCAGATATTAAAATGTATTATAAAATTACAGAGGTTTGATCCCAAGACCAGAGATGTTGGCGTGGATGTGGAGAAAAGTGAACACTTTTACACTGCTGGTGGGAATGTAAATTAATACATTCCTTTTGGAAAGATATATGGAAAACACTTAAAGATCTAAAAATAGACCTACCATTCAATCCTGTAATTCCTCTACTGGGCATATACCCAGAAGACCAAAAATCAAGATATTTATACCAAAATATTTATTGCAGCCCTATTCACAATTGCTAAGTTATGGAAAAAACCCAAGTGCCCATTGATCCACGAATGGATTAATAAATTGTGGTATATGTACACCATGGAATATTATGCAGCCTTAAAGAAAGATGGAGACTTTACCTCCTTTATGTTTACATGGATGGAGCTGGAACATATTTTTCTTAGTAAAGTATTTCAAGAATGGAAGAAAAAGTATCCAATGTACTTACCCCTACTATAAAACTAATATAGGGCTTTCACATACATGCTATAACCCAATTGCAACCTAGGAATAGGGGGAAGGGGGAAAGGAGGGGAGGAAGGAGACAGGTGGATGGAGGGAGGGGGATTGGTGGGACTACACCTGCGGTGCATCTTACAAGGGTATATGTGAAACTTAGTAACTGTGGAATGTAAATGTCTTAACACAATAACTGGGAAATTGCCAGGAAAGCTATGTTAACCAGTGTGATGTAAATGTGTCAACTGGTCTGTGAAACTAGTGTATGATGCCCCATGATCATATTAAAGTACACAGCTATGATTTAATAAAATAAAATAAAATAAAATTACAGAAGTTTGGCTTGGCACCCGTAGCACAGTGGTTACAGAGCCAGCCACATACACTGAAGTTGGAAGGTTGAACCCAGCCCTGGGCCAGCTAAACAACAATGACGACAAAAAAAGCCAAGCCTTGTGGTGTGCGCCTGTAGTTCCAGGTACTTGGGAGGCTGAGGCAAGAGAATCGCTTGAGCCCAAGAGTTTGAGGTTGCTGTGAGTTGGGATGCCACGAAAAAAAAATTATAGAAGTTTAACCATTGTTATATTGGCAGTATATTGGTAGAAGAGTAGATAGATTAGTGGAAATGTTCTAGACTAAAAAGAAACTAAAGTGCACGTGAAGACTGAGCATTTGACAAAGGTGGAACTTAGAATCAGTGAGGAGAGAAAGTCTTGTTCAATAAATGGTGTTAGAGCAACAGGCTATCTAGCTGAGAAGGAAATTTCACTTTAGAATCTTACCCTATACTTTATACCAAAATTAATTTCAGATAGATTAAATGTAAAAAATGAGTCATAAAAACATAATAAAAATGTATGGGTAAATATTTGTAAAAGCTTAATATGGAGAAGGTCATCCCAAGAATGATCATGCATATTTTACCACATAAAATGAAAATTCCTGTAAAATTTGTTGGCAAAAACAATGAAAGCCAAAAGACAAATTGGGACAAAGTATTTGCTTATATATATGATAGGGGATTAATATCCTTGGTCAATTACAAGTTCTAATACATCAATAAGCATTACCCTTCGAAAGAAGGTTAGTGAGAAATATGAATGGGCAATATACAATGAAAAAAATTCAATATGTGTATATTCAACCTCAGCATCCAGTAAGGGCACGCAAATTAAAATAATGAGATTTTTGTTTTTACTATTATGATGGCAAAGACTTTTAAAGAATATGGTGCTCAATATTGTCAGGAAGCAGGTACTCTCTCCACCTCAAATGGGTTCTTCACGCATTGGCGGGAACCATTGGAGAGTCAGAGAAAGAACTGGAACAGTCAAGGGTGGAGAGCAAAGTTCCCATAAAGAGGTCAGATGTGGTATTAGTCTTGGCCAGCCCAGCTCTGATGAGATCTGATAAAAGTTCTTGATGGAGAGCAGGAGAGCAAAGGGAAAACAGATCTAAGAGGGTAAGAGTCCTCTCTGATGCCACTGCATTTAAGTTTCCCTTCGAAATTCTTCCTTGCTCATGCTTTTGATTTTTATAAAGTATCCCAGGAGTCAACTCTTAAGACCCAACACACATTCATACTAGTTTCTTTTAAAAAAAAACACAACTGCATTTGCTTTCAACATTTACACCAGGAAACGCAGTGTAGTAGCAGAGACAAGGCCAGCCTGGCATTTCTGTGCAGCGTGTTTGGCAAAGGTACCCTGGAGGGCAAGGCAGGGTGACAGAGTGCCAATCTCAGTTTATTAGCTGTGTGGTTTTGAGCAAACTGTTCAATTTGTTTCCTATATGTTTGTATTAGTACAAGTAGAAATAGTAACTAACTCCACAGTGGTGTTGTGAGGATTAAACAAAATTATGTATATAAAATCCTGAGAAGTAGTATGTGTTCAATTAAAAAATGTTTTCTTCCTTTTTGAGAAAAACAGCCATTGAACTCCTTATCCTGCGGCCTTCACTCCACATTTCTTGTGTGGTCTCCACTCCCAATAGACCCCAAAGCCTCACACTGTCTGGGCGTCTTGCTAACCCATGATAAAGGGTTCTTGGCAAAAAAATTGAGCTGCTTCCTATTTAGTTGGCCTCCAGGCTGAGAGGAAATCTCTGGCTTCTGGTAAAATACTGCTGGGTTCTGTCCAGAAAGACCTCCATCCAGCTCCCCAGCTGCGCAGACTAATGTGTTGTGGCTTGCATAAAAATTGGAGAGTCTGTGACCCCGTCTGGTGAGGAAGTGGACAACAAAAGGTGGGCAAACAGGAGCTAAAAAGAGCCTCCTAAAACATATTGTAATCATGTCAGTCTGGCAGTGCCATCTCTGAACAGCTAGTATATGCTCATGGCTGTCAAAACTCGGAGATTACCTGTGGCCATCATGTGAGGGCCACAAAATCCTAAGGCTACACAAAAAGGTCGGGGCCTGAAGTGCACACACCAAAAAGGGGCCCTGAGTGTTCTGTCTCACACTGAGACTGTGGCTGTATATAGGTCCTTCTGACATTGCTGCTGAGCTGTTGTTACAGTCTTCCTTTTGAGAGGTAGTGGAGGGAGGATGTGTTTAAAATAAAAATAAAGAGATGACTCAACATCACCAATGGGAAATCTAGATGTTAGTTTCCTTACTACTTTCTTCCAGGTCAGTGCAGCAGAATCACCTGCAGGGCTTGGTAAACAGGGATTCAAGGGCCCTTCCCTCAGTTCAATCTGCTGTAACAAAGTGCCACAGACAGGGTGGCTTGTCAACTACAGAAATTTAGTTCTCACGGTTCTCAAAGTCTGAGATCAGAGGGCCAGCAGGGTCAGGTTCTAATCAGGGCTCACTTCCGGGTTGCAAACTTCTCTTTGTGTTCATCCTCGCATGGTGGCTCTCTGAGGTCCCTTATATTAGGACACTAATCCATTTATGAGGCTCCACCAGCATAGCCTAAATACTTCCTAAAGGCCACCAGCTCCTAACACCATCATACTCCAGGCTAGGATTTCAATACATGGATTTGGGGCAGGGACTACAAACCCTCAGTCTCTTGTATGTTTACTAGGTGGCTGAATTCTTATATAATCTGTGATGCTTTTGTTGACTGGGAACTGATGGCATTAAATTGGGAGAGTTGGTTATGGGCTTCAGGATAAAAGCAGAAGGAGGGAGCCAGCAGTATGAAGCAAACATGGCCCTCTGTTAGCTGCGATGGGAAGTGAAAGCGTGCAGGCTGGGTGTGGTGGCTCACGCCTGTAATCCTAGCACTCTGGGGTGCCAAGGCAGGTGGATTACTTGAACTCTGGAGCTTGAGACCAGCCAGAGGAAGAGTAAGACCCCATCTCTACTGAAAATAGAAAAACTGAATGTAGTGGCTGGTACCTGTAGTCACAGCTACTCAGGAGGCTGAGGCAAGAGGATCACTTGAACCTAAGAGTTGGGTTGCCATGAGCTATGATGATGCCACAGAGCACTCTATTCAGGGTGACAGAGTGAGACTCTATATCAAGAAAGAAAGAAAGAGAGAGAGAGAGAGAGAGAGAGAGAAGGAAGGAAGGAGAAAAAGAAAAAGAAAAAGAAAAAGAAAAAGAAAAAGAAAAAGAAAAAGAAAAAGAAAAGAAAAGGAAAGGAAAGGAAAGAAAAAAGGAAAGAAAGAAAGAAAAGAAAAAAGAAAGAAACAAGCAGGGGAAGGAAAGAAGGCAAGTGTCTGTGCAAACACAGGAGGTCAGGGAGGGTCTCAGTTTGGGATCCTTTTTTCTTGGACTCTAGTGCCCTTCAAATTTGTTGCAAGTACAGGTAAAATTTGTTTTCCTATTTATAGGAACCTGTTTTCTTTCTTTAAAAAAAAAAAAGTGGGAATTAATTATCTCATAGTTATAAAGGCATGAAATCCAAATCAAGGTATCGGTAAGGCCATGGTCTCTCTGAAGTGTGTGGAGAATTCTTCCTGCCTCTTCCTAGCTTCTGATGGTGGTCAGCTATCCTTGGAGCTCCTTGGCTTATAGCAGCATCCTTCTGGATCTCTACCTCCATTGTCACATGGCCTTAGGACCTGCTTTCTTAAGGAAAATAATTAGTATTATTATTTAAATACTGAGAGAAAATCTCCTGGTCCTTCAGGTCCAGGCTGAGTGATAAAACACACAGCAGCCTGGTTGAATAGAGTAATATCAAGGGGCTTGTACAAAGGAGACTTGAACTGTTTGATAAGGGATTCTATTGCTTCCATAAAGCCAGTTTACTCTAATCCAGTTCAGCTCTAGGTCAGTTGTTGACTACTAAGGTGACGATGACACAGAGCCTGCCTTCGGGTAGATCACACTCTAGCAGGGGCAAGGGGAGAGCCAGGAAATTTGCACACTGTGTGCTGACAGCACATGAATGAGTTGCAGTCAGAATACAGAGGGGTGGAGATGAGGCCTTTGTGGAAGTAGACAGCAGAGCTGAATTTTGGAAGGAAAATATGCTGTTTGGTAGTCAAGGTGTGTAGAGGGTTTTCTAGGCAAGGACCTGGTGGGAAGTGGCATATCTGGCAGTGTGAGCTGTTGCCAATTCAAAATTGTAGAGGGTTAAGTCAGGAACTGGGAGGTGGTAGGGGATGCAATGATCCAGGAGGGCAGAGGTGAGGATCTTTCACATTAAGCTTAAGGAACTTGAAGTTTAGCACACAGATCTGAGTAGTCAGAACTAAGTGATCACTAGAATTCCCTGGGTCACTTTCAGAATAAAACAAAGCAAAATAAATTTCTGGGACCCAACATCCGAGAGTCTAATAAATAGGTCTATGGTAGGCCTTACGTGTACTCCAGATGAGCAGAGAGGAAAAGGCTGACCAGTAGAAAAGAGGCTGGAAAAATCACAGCAGCAAGGGTGAGTAATGCTGCAAAGGCAATTGGAGATGAGTTCAGTGGACTGTAAGGTAATCGGATCTCTTTAGTTAAACACTCCTCAAAGAGATGTTTAGGTTTAGAGAAGGCAGAAGGTGACTCTTTGGTGCAATCTTTATTCAGTGGTTGGTACTGCAGAAAATTTGCTGATGAGCCTTGGGGCAATGAGAGTGTTAGCCCCAATACCTTTCTGGGTTTGGTGGGAGCCCCACCTATGTGTAAAGTTAATTTGGCATTACAAGATTCATCTCAAGTGTAACAATAATGGCAAGAAATGACACATGATAGTATTTACTGTTACAGTAAGTATTTGTTTCCCTAAAATTTGATAATAATGCATGTTTACTTAGCATATAAAATGAAATTAGCCAGATGAAGTCCTTTGAGTGAAAACAAGGTAGGTCAGGGCTGAACTACAACCACTAATAATGAGTGTCTGCTGCAAATAAACAAATCAGCAAAAGAGCTTAAAGTAGAGCAAGTCCTTAGGTCAGAAATAATAACTTGCTGGGAGGTCTGCAAGCAAGAAGCACTGGGTTTTGAAGTTTGATCAGGCCACTTCTCTGCTTAAAACCCTGCAGTGACTCCTTATTTCACTTACAGTAAAAGCCAAAGTCCTTAGAAAGCCTAGAAGGACTTTCCTGATGGCCTCTGGCCTCACCTCACTTTCTGTGATTCTGTACCATCCTCCCCCTTGTCCGTCCCACTAGAATGCCCTGGCCTGCTTGGACGTGCCAAGCATGCCTCTGCCTCAGGGCCTTTGCTGGAATTCTCCTCCCACCATATCCAGGTGTATCAATATTCCAGTCTTTGTTCAGGGTTGAAGATTTCAACCCCTTCGTCCTTTCTGTGCTATTCCCTCCACTCCCGATCCCCTTGACCTCTCCAGTATTTTTCCCCACAGTAGCTATTGCCTTTAACACACTAAATTGTTACTTAATTAGTCTATTCATTTTACATACTTCTTTTGTTCTTTCTCATGCTAAATATAGAAAACTCCTTAGGACAGGAGTCTTTGTTTACTGTCATAGCCTACATACATAGAACGGTATCTGTCCCATGTAGACACTCAGTAAATATTTAATTGAGAAGAATTCTCACTCATTATTCATGCTGTATTATATTATTTCAGTGAATGTCATTTCCCAAAATGTAGTAAAATAAATTTGGAAAGTATTACTTTATTTCTGTACCTTGAACTCCTGGGCTCAAGTACTCCACCCACCTCAACCTCTTGAGTAGATAGGATTATAGGCATGTGTCACTATACCCAGCTAATTTTTCATAATTTTCTGTAAAATGAGGATCTCATTATGTTGCTCAGGCTGATCTCAAACTCCTGGCCTCAATTGAACCTCCAACCTTGGCCTCCCAAAGTTCTGGGAGGCCACCAAGTCTGGCCTTTTACTGCTTTTGGGAGAGGTCCTCAAACTGATCTTCAAACTCAATCTATTCTTCAATTGTATCCATTCTGCTACCCACCCATCTGTTTGTTCTTTCTTTCATCTATTACTTTCTTCATTCTTATGTTTCCACTAGAATTCTTAAAAAATTATTATTTTATTATTTTTTCCTTGCTAAATGTTACTAAGTTCCCTTCGCTTCTTAATATATTTATCATGCTTACTTTAAATTCTTTTTTTGGGGGGGGACAGAGTGTCACTTTGTCACCCTCAGTAGAGTGCCATAGCATCACAGCTCACAACAATCTCAAACTCTTGTGCTCAAGTGATTGTCTTGCCTTAGCCTCCTGAGTAGCTGAGAACACAGGTGCCCATCACAATACCTGGCTGTTTTCCTCAGAGATGGGGTCTTGCTCTTGCCCAGGCTGGTCTCAAATTCCTGAGCTCAAGCAATCCACCCATCTCAGCCTCCCAGAGTGCTAGGATTACAGGTGTGAGCCCCTGTACCCAGCCTTTTAAATTCTTGATATATGTATCTGTTCCAATAATTATACTTTAAATAGTAAACATTTGTAGCTTCATTTGTAGTTTTTCTTTTATATGAGTAGCAGTCCTCAGTATCTCAACTCAGTAATGTGGAAATTGCTCATTTTGAAAAACTTGGAAAACACAGAAAAGTAGAAAATAAATAACAAAATAAAAACTACCCATGATTTCACCAACCAGATATAACCAATTGGACGGTGCCTGTGGCTCAGTGAGGAGGGTGCCAGCCCCATATGCTGAGGGTGGCGTGTTCAAACCCAGCCCCGGCCAAACTGCAACCAAAAAATAGCCAGGCATTGTGGTGGGCACCTGTAGTCCCAGCTGCTCGGGAGGCTGAGGCAAGAGAATCGCAGAAGCCCAAGAGTTAGAGGTTGCTGTGAGCCATGTGACGTCATGGCACTCTACCCAAGGGCGGTACAGTGAGACTCTGTCTCTACAAAAAAAAAAAAAGAAGACAGATATAACCAATTGACCTTTTAGTATATTTCTTTCTAGTCCTTCTATTCAGATGTTTAGTACAGAAAATATTGTATATAATTTTCTATCTGAACTTTTCACTTCATATTAATTTTAATTTTTTCAAGTTATTAAAATTGTTCACAGACCTCATTTTAATGATTGTGAAACATTTTCGTAAGAAAATATGTGGTAATATATTTAACTCTTGGACATTTAGAATGTTTCCAACTTTTGCTCCTTAAAGAGAAAACTTCAACAAACATTTGTACATAAATATTTGTTCATATTTCTGGTTATTTTCATAGTGTAGGATCCTAGAATGAATGGACCGAAGGGCATGGGCAGCAGAATCCAAGCTCTCCAAGGCCAAATGGCTGGTGAAAAGGTTGGTAGCACTTCAGACTTCCACAGGCATGTGTGACTGAGTTTGTACCATCATATCCACCATCCTCATGTAATTTGCTCATTTGGCAGTTTCCTCTTTCCTATTTTGCATGTCTCTGATTAGTAGTGATCATTATTTGTATTTACTCTTCTGTAATTTTTGGATTCAGGTCATTTCCCAGTTTTTGCTGCTCTGCAAAGCTACCCAACCAAAGCTTTCTAGCAAAGGTGTTTGCGTGTCTTTAGTGGAAGATATCAAGAATGCCTTCTGCAAAGGGCCTGGGTTTGTACTTCACTGCAACCAACAAACCCTAGTTTGGCATCAGATTATGGTATCAGGTGAAGTGCTGCCCCAAGGGTAGATAATGAGGTTTCAGTGAGTTTGCATACGTGCAGCAAAGAGGTTAAGATTTCTTTTAAGACTGGACATCAGGCAATAACTAGTTTGTGTGTGGGTGCATGTGCGGTTGTGATGGAAAAGATTCGTCACCACATACATTTTAAACACACAGAAAGTTACAATTTATGACAAGTCTTGCCTATGGCTTTGTAGCATGTTTTTCATTTTCAGTGTGTTTTGTAGACAGCTGCATCCCTAGGATCAATTTACAGAGCCTCATCCTTTCGAAGAAGAGAGATTTCACAGACAGCCTCTGGGTGAACTACAAATGGAAAATAAATAAATACACTCTTTCTGGATGTAGCATTATTAGTTTTCAATTCTTCTTACATTATAACTAAAAATACTAAGTCTATTTCGAGGAAATTAACTTATTAAACAATGTAAATAAACACCAGAAGATTACAGAGCTGCAAACATGCATTCTTGGGTTCTTATATTAAATGTAACTCCCCCATCCTTGGTATAGCAGTGAGTAAAAAACAAAAACAAAAACAAAAAGGGGCTCAGCACCCATAGCACAGTGGTTAGGGTGCCAGCCACATACTCCAAGGGTGGCAGGTTCGAACCCAGCCTGGGCCAACTGCAACAAAAAATAGCCCGGCGTTGTGGCAGGCGCGTGTAGTCCCAGCTTCTTGGGAGGCTGAGGCAGGAGGATTGCTTAAGCCCAAGAGTTGGAGGTTGCTGTGAGTTGTGACACAACAGCACTCGGTGCTCTACCACAGGCAACATAGTAAGATTCTGTCTCAAAAAAAAAAAAAAAAAAAAAAAAGGAAAGAAAAAAAGAGGAGTCCTTTCTCTGAAATAGAAATGTGTGTATTTTTCAAATAAATTCATGATTTTCAAAAAACCCTTTTGAACTTCTGACTTTGGGATGTAAAATTTAAATATGTGCCACTGCAAACCACTAAGATGCAGTGCTAAATAAGTAACTGTGTGGGTGTGAGGTAGGAGTAGTCAAGGTTAACGGCAGTAATGAAAATTCCTGAGTCAGTGTAAATAATTTTGCTGTTATAAAACACCGATTTAGATCTTTGCTGACATTGTGAATTCTTGAGGATTTCTGAATCCTGCTCAGGCCATGAAATGCTTATTTGGAATTCTTGTGCAAGCATAGGCTGCCTAGTGTGACCTGGAAGCCACTAAAATATTTTCCTCACAAAGGAATCTCCCCATCCCCACCTCACTATGTAAAGACCCAACACTGGGGATTGGATTAAGGCATAGTATCAACAGGATTCCCAGTTTAGAATATACCTCCTTTTTGTGAAAGGTATGAACCACAGTCAGTCGGAAGCACTTTGCCTTGAACTTAATTCCAGACTATGTAAGAAATGGCCCTGAAGAAGCAGGTTGAGGGTGGAAAGAGCCTGGCCATGAGGCTGGAAGGCTCTGCTCTGTGATCGTATCCTCCATGAGGATGGGTGGCAACTCTCAGCTGTTTCCTCAGCCATCACAAGGAGGTACTTACTTTAGTTATTAAAATTAGCTTAGTTGGCCTTGGGGAATCTACCCTCACAGAGGTAGTATCACACCCTAGGAGAATCCTGAAGGGGAGGGACCTAGACAGCTGGAGAAAAAAAATGTGAAGGTCATCTTATGCCCCTCCCCCCCCCAGGATTAGCACAAGCAAGAAGGAAAAGTAAAGGTGTAAAAACATGGGGTGGAGTCAGGATTATCATACCTTTGTCCAGAGCTAATTCTGGAGAACTCACAAATCATGCCTTTTTACTGAAGGTGATGTGCAGAGACTGAAAGCCTCCAAATTGTGAACAAATTGGGGTTTCAAATGCAGGAGGGCGACGTCCCCCTATTTGTATTATGCCCAGGAGAAACTACCCCTATCACTTCACTAGTGTGCTCTGTTAGGATAATGGGGTTTCCTTGAGAATTTCTCTGATGAAAAGATGTAGGAAAATGAACATGTTAAACCAACACTTGAGTGTATATAGCCTGCAGAGTGTTACAAAGAGCTAAGTGAGTGGAGATTAAAAAATGAACTGAAAAGGAGCAAATCACCCAATGTTTTGAAAGGCATCAATGGATGGAGAAACATACATACACATAAAGGGAAATGTTATTCACCCTTTAAAAGGAATGACACTCTAATATATGCTACCACATACATGAATAGTGAAGACATTATGCTGAGGTAAGTAAGCCAGGTACAAAGGACAAACAGCATATGATCCTCTTATACGATGTACTTACAGCAAACATTCACGGAGACTGAAAATAAAACAGGGGTTGCCAGGGGCTGGGGGGAAGTGGGGAGTTATTTTTTAATGAATAGGTACAGAATTTCAGTTTGAGATGATGGAAAAGTTCTGGAAATGGATAGTGGTCATGGTTGCCCAATATGAATATTCTTAATGCTTTTGAACGGTACATTTAAATTCCATAAAATGGTAAATTCTCTTACGTGTATTTACCCCTCGCCCCCCCCCCCAACAGAGACCTCCAGATGCTTGAGTTTAAAACAAGGAGTGAAGATTCGTGCAGCCAAAAAGAAGGTCAGTGGAGGATGCAAGAACAGAGTCTAAGGCAGCGACTCCAGGCATCTCTCATCTTGATCGGGGAGCTCAGGGAGCCCTCGTCATTGGGCCTGATGATTACTAATCTACCTGGCTACCCGGGAGTCAGGGAGCAGCAACCTCAGACCAGGGACTCAGGTTTTATTTTCTCTCTATAGACCTCGGAGTGACAAGTATCTCAATCTAGGCTTACAGAATGTCTCTTCCACGCAGGAACGGGGCCCCAGGCGTCGTCCCGGGGTGAAAACACGTTCATGTTCACGTTCATGGTTAAACTCTCAGGATGC
Organism: Loris lydekkerianus; assembly: GCA_963574355.1. Classification (NCBI taxonomy): domain Eukaryota; kingdom Metazoa; phylum Chordata; class Mammalia; order Primates; family Lorisidae; genus Loris; species Loris lydekkerianus. Next base: position 18,664 of record CAUYPK010089713.1, on the reverse strand, counting down.
TCAAGGAGTAGTCCAGGTTCCTGCCCCGTGAGCTCTCGGCCCCTTGGTCTCTACCAGCTTTCGCTCACGGAAGGAGACCCCTGTGCCCGTGGCGCTCAGGGTCTGGGGAGCATGGACAAAGGGCTGAAGCAGAGCCTCCTGAGGGTCGCGCTGCTTCGTCGGCTCCGGACGAGCGGAACCTCCGTCACCTCCCCGCGGGGGCTGGCCAGATCCTGGAGCGCCCAAATCACTCGCAGAAAAAATGCTGACACAAGCAGTCTCAGGACATTCTCCCACGCCCATCTAGTCCGGGCCACTCCGGAGGCACGCCCGGGAGCCGGCTGCGTCGCGAGTTCCAGGCCCCCAGGCACCCGGTCAGCGCGGGGCTGGGTCCCCGCGCGGCCGCCAGGGGGCAGCTCTCCCCCACGCGCACGCAGCCTGGACCTGCGCCCGCCACGTTCTGCGTCCACGCGAGCGGGCGCGCGGGAAGGCGCTTGCGGCGTCGCTGCCCCGGCCGGCCTCTGGGAAAAGTTTCTGTCCCTTGTGCAGCTTGGTCGCAGGGCGCGTAGACATTTCCCAGACACGGTCAAAGGCTGGGAGCACTTTAGGGAGAGAAGTCCGAGGGTCGGGGGGTGAGGGATGGAGGACGACGGGGACAAATCCGGAGGCGCAAGATGCAAAACGCCGGCGTTTCCGCGCTCGGGGAATTTCACGAGCAAGGAGCTTAATTAAGCAAAGTAAGTGGAACGTCCAAACATGGGGCTTTGGTGACGCTTGCCCGAATCTTTGTCAACATCCTCCGTCTCTGCCGCGGTCCCCGCAGAGTGGGTTCGTCTTCCACTCTGACCTTTACTAAGTCCTAACACTTTCCCCTGAGTGGCCAGAAGACGATTCGCTGCAGTTTTGAAGCCTTTCCAGAGGAGACTCCCTTAAACCTTTGGGGAGGAACCTGCGGACAAAATTACCAGCGGAACACAAAGTCTGTAGTCCGCACCCTTCTCAGACAAAATGTAGGGTAGAAAGAAACCCTGAGGGAACGACGGCTGTGACTGATCATCTAAAGTAATTGATGGTCTGCGAACAAATTCTTCCTCTCTGTTTCATCTTCAAATACTTTGCTACACACCAACCCCCAAGTGCTGCGATAGTCATGATGTTTATTTAGATGTCGACCGAGTGCTTGGAAAATTTAAACTTCCCGATGTAAAAGTGAACTCCTTGGTAAGGAGTCCTGGCTACATCAACAAAGCAATGCGATGCCTGATTAATAGCGCTGATTAATGTTGGCTCAGGTTAATGCTGATCCCATTACAATAATTAAATTCTTCAGCCATATATCAAACGAGAGTCAGTGAAAAATACTTTATTTAGAACTTTGAGGTGTTCTCAAAGCTCTCTTAGAGATCTACGACAGACTTTATGGGTCATTTGTAAGTGTAACTGGTGGTAGCAATCTTCAGCAACAAAAAAACGATTTTAAAGAACGTCTTAGCTGGGGGGACAGTTTATTTTTTGAGGCACTGTGATTGATAACGGTAGCAACGACATTTCAAAATATGAAAAGTACTTGGTTGATAAAATGATATACACAAGTACAGCTGTTGACTGTTCCTTCAGAAAGCCATCGAGTTTTAATTCTCAGTTCTTGTCAAGAGGTCATTTTAAATGAGAAAGTTAAACTTTTACGACAAGCTTTGAAATACAAGCATTTTAGGAAACACAAAAATCCAGAAGGTATAGCTAAGTGAATGTGAATTCTACAAACTATTAGGATTTTCCACTAGCCACAATAAATTTGAGTTAGTGATAGAGGTATCTTTAAAACAGCATTACATATGTTAATTATTTCCATTACCTTGTCACCTGAAAAAGAAAAACAAACTAAATAGAACTTGAATCTCCTGCTAAAACTTTCATTTTTTTGACCTAAAGGTATGGAAATATTAAATAGCTTTTCCAAAAACACATTTTTAAAAGTTGATCTTAAAGTTATCTATCAATGTAGTTTTATTAGTAAGCCTGCCTGTATAGACATATGTGTATATGTTCCAGTCATTTAAGTATTTTGAGATTACTGTGAAATGGTGATTAGAATGTTCCTCTTACTGAGAACTATATAGTCTCTTCCCCCATTATGGATGAGCCTTTTGAGACATTCCCAGGTGTGATTTATTTTGTTCGTGTATTTGGGTTTCACTAACATTTCCTATTTCTTCTTTAGATTCAATTATTACTTTCTTTATTGCCATGAAATTTGTCAGGTCCCATGAAATTCGTCTCATTAGAGTGGCTTAGTTTAGCCGTCAAGTCTCTAGGGCATTCAATTGCAGAGAAGTGACTGAAATGCCAGCCTCCACAGCATTTTTATTAACGGATAGCAGAAAACAGACGTCTTTGGAGAAAAACCGAAGAGAAGGGGTCAATAAACAATTATTACCGTGCTGAAACTGGGAGGTTTATCGTCAAATTCAATGGGGAACCTCTCTCAAAATCAGGAGGAGTTGGGACACCCCAAAGGACCCCAGAGCCTTTTCCAGGGACCACCTCAGAGGACGGAGTGGTTGTCCCCCGCTGGACGACTCCGCAAGGTTGTGGAAAGTCAAACTGCAGCGTCACAGGGGCGCTCTGAGGTTAGGGTGGAAGGCTAGCCGAGGGGGAGGAGGCTGGCAACTCTGATTCCTGCCTCGGCTCTAGGTCCAAACAACGTCTGGCCAGCGCGCTAGTCAGGTATCATCCCCTTTAGCAAGAAAAAGTGAGGTCGCTCTCGCCTCAGCTGCTGCCCCCTTCTACAGGGGAATTTTCTCCACCGAGCAGGGCTGATTTCCTAGGCTTTCTCTCCCTTCCCTCAGCAGCGCTCTGACGTGCACACCATGTGACAAGGCCCCCTTCTACTATAAACCGAGGAAAGGTCCGCCCTCTCCTGGACTCAGCCCTGGCCTCGCCGAGCTCAGTTCCTAGACTCTCGCCCGTCCCGCACCCTCCTGGGCGCCAGACTCGCTGACTAAGCTGCCCGGGCCCCGCCAGCCCCTCCTCAGCTGACCAGGCGAAAGACGCTCGGAGAGGGGAAAGTCAAGTCCTCTTTCCGGGCTCTGTGCGAGCGGAGCCCCCGGAGCGCAGAAACCTCGGGGCTTCGGCGGCGGCGCAGGAGTTACAAAGTCGTAGGGCGAGGCTCCGCCGCGGCCCGGCAGCCCCGCGACGCTCAGGTAGCGGCGGCGCCCCCAGCGTGGCGTCCCCGGGCCGGGCCCGCTGCCCGGGACCCGGGCTGGGGAGCGGAGGGTGCCCGGAGCCCGGCGCCCCCATGCGCCGCTCCGCCGCCGCGGTGCCACAGCTATGACCCTGAGCACGGAGATGTCCGATGCCTCCGGCCTCGCGGAGGAGACAGACATCGACGTGGTGGGGGAGGGCGAGGACGAAGACGACGAGGAAGAGGAGGACGACGACGAGGGCGGCGGTGGCGGGCCCCGGCGGGCTGGCCCCGCACAGCAGCGGCGGCGGCGGCGGCGCTCGTACGCAGGGGAGGACGAGCTGGAGGATCTGGAGGAGGAGGACGACGACGATGACATCCTGCTGGCGCCGCGGGCAGGGGGCTCCCCTGAGCCCGCAGGCCCAGCTCCCGCGGCGGGGGCCGGAGCCGGCGGGGGCGGCAGCGCGGGCGCGGGAGGCGGCGGCGGCGGCGGCGGCGGCGGGAGCGCGGGCGGAGGAGCCAAGAACCCGCTGGTGAAGCCGCCCTACTCGTACATCGCGCTCATCACCATGGCCATCCTGCAGAGCCCCAAGAAGCGGCTGACGCTGAGCGAGATCTGCGAGTTCATCAGCGACCGCTTCCCCTACTACCGGGAGAAATTCCCCGCCTGGCAGAACAGCATCCGCCACAACCTCTCGCTCAACGACTGCTTCGTCAAGATCCCCCGCGAGCCGGGCAACCCGGGCAAGGGCAACTACTGGACGCTGGACCCCGAGTCCGCCGACATGTTCGACAACGGCAGCTTCCTGCGCCGGAGGAAGCGCTTCAAGCGGCAACCGCTGCTCCCGCCCAGCGCGGCCGCCGAGTCGCTGCTGCTGCGCGGGGCGGGAGCCACGGGGGGCGCTGGGGACCCGACCGCGGCCGCCGCGCTCTTCCCGCCCGCGCCGCCGCCGCCCCCGCCGGCTTACGGCTACGGCCCCTACGGCTGCGGCTACGGCCTGCAGCTGCCGCCCTACGCGCCGCCCTCGGCCCTGTTCGCCGCCGCCGCCGCCGCTGCAGCCGCCGCTTTCCACCCGCACTCGCCCCCGCCGCCCCTGCCGCCGCACAGCGCGGCCGCCGAGCTGGCCCGGACCACCTTCGGCTACCGGCCGCACCCGCTCGGCGCCGCCCTGCCCGGCCCCCTGCAGGCCTCGGCCGCCAAAGCGGGCGGCCCGGGCGCCTCAGCGCTGGCGCGCTCGCCCTTCTCCATCGAGAGCATCATCGGAGGCAGCCTGGGCCCGGCCGCCGCCGCCGCCGCCGCCGCGCAGGCCGCCGCCGCCGCGCAGGCCTCGCCCTCACCCTCCTCGGCGGCGGCGCCGCTCGCGCCCGGATCCGGCGGCGGAGGCTGCGCGGCGCAGGCGGCCGTGGGCCCCGCGGCCGCGCTCACTCGCTCCCTCGTGGCCGCCGCGGCGGCCGCCGCCTCTTCCGTCTCCTCGTCAGCCGCCCTGGGGACTTTGCACCAAGGGACTGCCCTGTCCAGTGTGGAGAACTTTACTGCTAGGATTTCAAATTGTTAATAACGCTATGTTAGCGCGCTTGAGAAAGAGAAGGTAGGAATCTGGGGTCCTTTTGCATCTCGGTGGTTTGGTGGTTTGCTCTCTGGGCGCGGCCGCTCCTGACCTCGCGCGCCCATTTTCGCCGCTTCGGATTCTCGGATGAAACTGTTGGGCAACAGCTCGGGCGCGCTTTTCGGCTCTGCGGGTCCCTCTATTTATGCTGCAGCCCCCAACTCGGGGTAGGGAGGAAGAGGGTGCTGGTGGGGGTCAGCCCTGTCGAGGCACTAGGGACTCCCCTGACTTTGGCAAATTACAAAAGCAACAAGCTAAGCCTTTTTTGAGGTGTAGAGATTCTCAGGTCAGGTGCAGGCGTTAAAAAATAAATAGTGTTCAAAATAAGAATAATACAGAAATAACAAAGGTCTCGAAGAATGCCAGCGAAGCAATACTTTTTTATTTGAAGACACTTGTCTGGTGTACTTTTTTCATGAAAAGGAAAAAATAATTAACATGTTTACACATTTCTAGAAAGAAGTCAAAATTATCATTTCTTATTTTAACCTGTGTTTTGTATCATAATAGACATACGGAATTTTTATTTTGTACTTACTGCGTATTCTTTACAAGGAGAATTGTAAATTTTACTGGCAATTATTATTGTACTATTCTAATGTAAGATTTTTACACTTTTTCAGAAATAAAATGCTTAATTTTCAAAGAAAAGTCAGTACAATAATTGGCTTCAGTTGTTCCCTTCTTAATTTGTTTTCTGTTTAAAAAAAGAAAAGGTTTCTATGTAATTATGAACCCAATATAGAGTACACTTAAATATTCTTTTCAAAGAGAATTTAACAGAAGCATCATGCCATGATTTTTCATTTTTTAATTTTGACTTCCAAAGTCAAAACCATTGTAGAAGGTCAGTAATTATTTTTAAATGTCTCCAAATAAAATGAGTTACTTTGGTATACATTTTCAAATCTGATTCTGTTCCATTTTTAAGAGTGTTTAGACATTTTGAAATTAAAGCCAACCTTACGCTAAGGTAATTTTATAGACACTTTTATTTTTGAGCTTCCCACCTTAATTTCCATTAATTGTTTATCACAGTATCATATTTGCAAAAACTCTACGACATAATTTTATATTGTAATGTAAGCAAAACAAGCAGTTTCCAGTTTATCAGTAGTTAAATCGCTTTAAAGTCTTGAAGAAAATATTTGCATACACTGTATAAAATAACTCCTAAGTATTTGAAAATTCTAGTATTTAAAGTTACTATTTTTGACGTGGAAGAAATTCCAGTACTTGCATAAAGATGTTTTTTTTTTTTATTTTAAATGGGAAACATTGAAATTCCAGCTTAAATGAGTGACTTAGGATATTTAAGAGAAACCTTCAACTTTAAGATAAGTATATGCTTTAAAGAAAAAAATGAAAGTATATGAGGTGTTAAATTAATCTTATTTATACAATTTTGATGACTTAGATACCACTTTTCAAATTTGTCTTTTCATTAACTGCTTATTGCGCAAATTTCTTTGAAAAAGTGTGAGACACTAGTTTGATGACTATAGATATTATTGGGGCTCTAAAAAACCAAGACATCATATATATGTATACATCATACATATAATCACATATAATTTAAATGCTTACTATCAGTGGAAATTTCAGTTTCTTTAAAATATAATTTAAATGCTTGAAATCAATGGAGATTTCTGTTTCTTCAAATAGGTATATATCTGGAGATCTGCAAATTTAATTTACCAAGTTAAAGAAGTTCACCTTATAGGTCAGTATTTTGTAGTGATATTTACTCTTGATGCCTTGTCCCTTTTTAGGGAGGAAAAAACTTTCTCACAGGCTCGAAATGAAGTTCTATTTTTTCCTATGAAATGGTTGGAGGAGGTTACACACACTCAACCCTCAAACTTACCACTAAATATATATATACATATTGAAATCCTGTTATTACTTAACTCTTGTATACAAAAGTTACTTTTACCCTAACCTGGCCTAAGAGGAGACGTTGAACCTGAGGAGGTCCTGATTCCACGCGCCGCCCTGATGGAGAGTCCAGTAGCAGGCGGAACCCAAAGGGCACCGACCCTGCTGTCGCGCCTTACAGCATTCTGTAACGACGCACAGACTGAAATATGTGTCTGAAAGTAATTAGGAAGAGAGAGCCAACAACAAAAACCACGTGTATTTTAAAATTTTTAAGAGTTTTACACTATGGGTGGATGTCCTGAAAAGAGAATCCCACTAATCTCTGGTTCAGATTCCCCCAAATATAAAAAACATAGGGACACACTCGCACCTCCCGGGGTGTCATTGCATTGAAGAGAACTGCAGGAAGACACTGGGCGACCCAGTGCTGGCCTCTCTTGAGTCCCGGGGTGGGGATGCCTCTTCACTCGCTCCCACTGGAAACCAGGCGCCTGTTTGTAAAACGGATGGAGTGCAGCGTGAGCCCCTGAGCCGTAAGAACATCCAAAAGATACCCGCCTCGGTTTGGGCTCGTGGCCTGGCGGTTCGGTTCCCCACCCTGCGGGTTTGGGGTTCCACTGTTGGCCTTGCTGACCCCCAGGCCTGCTCAGGGGTGGATGAGACTGGGGAAGGCAGGGCCGCGCGCGGCGGGTGAGACGTGAGCTGTGGAGGATGTGGGCCGGTGGGCTAGGACCGCGGGACGGGGGGGAGTGACGCGGGGACCGCGGGTCGTGGACAGGGAGCGAGGAGCGCGGGGCGCGCCCCGTCAGGCCGCGCAGGCGAGCAGGTGCTGGAACAAAGGCCTCCGCGGCCCGGGCTACCGTGGCCTTTGATGCGCAAGGACGTCTCCTCCGGGGGCTCCTCATTCGCATGCAAATCCAGCACTGGTCCCCTTTTCTTTGTAGGCAAACAGAAGGATGTTTGTGTGTTTGTAGGAACGAAGACTGCTTGAACAAGCCTTCCTCAATAGGCTGGGTCTCGAAAAATAAACCAGTTGGATAAACATTGGTCACCAGCGCTCCTCCTCCCAACTACAAAGTGTGGATTTGCTACAACTCATTAACCCGACGCTTTTCTCCCCTTCTCCTTGTTTCTCTGCTCATCAAACGCCCCCGTAGAGCCTCGAGACAAACGACCCAAGCTCAGCCGAAAGGGAATTGCAGTTAATAGGGAGAGGGATGTATTGGGGCTAATGGTTCAGGCAGCTCCCGGACAAGGACCACACAAAAAGGAGCCTCTCCATTCAGGGCTCCGTTGTGTTGCGGAGACTTAATCTGCAGCTAGATTTAGCCAAATGTTATCTATTGCGTGGGTAATGAAGCCCTTATGGATTGAATTGCTCCTTGTACCGCACATGGTGTCACGACCTTAGATCTTTCCTTGGTTGATTTCTTTTTTCTCTATTGGGTAATTATTTTATTTCTCTAAAATAAGAAGCCAGTGATTCTGCTCAACAGTGTGTTTGCTCTCCACCCCGGCCCATGCATTTATTTAAGGGCCACTTCCCTTCCTCTTTAAAAAAAAAAAAAAAAGAGAGAGAAGCTGTGGAAGTGAAGGACAAAATTGCAAAGCCTTTTCTCATTTTTTACTCACTGAAGCATTTGTATGTTGTTTACCATCTCTATTTCTCTGGCCCTTACTCCGTGGAACTTTCCTGCCCAACCTTTCTATTGACAGAACTGGAATTCTGGATATATTTGTTATCAGAATGTTCACAGTGTAGTAAGCAGTCATCTCAGAAAGCTTCTCTTCTCCTCATAGTTTTTTCTTTTTTATAACTCCCCCCCCCCCCAATTTCTTCCTGTAGCTTGTCCTCTGAGAGATCTGGGGGAGTTGGTTATTCTGATGGAAGGTGATTATTTTGATGGAATACCAGCCTGTGTCATTTATTAAAGGCTGTCTGAGGCCAGTGGTTGAGGGAGAGGCTATGCCTGTTTTTTTCCTCTCTCTGGCCCCAGTGGCTCTGATTTCCTTGATTGACCGAGAACCAAGCTTGAAGCCACTAACCGTGTTATTACAACTGCTGTTGATGGGTAGGGATCTGATCTTACTACCCAAAGCCAGGAATTGGGGATTCTACTTATAATTTTAAAACTCTGTGTTGGCTACACATTCTGCTCACACCTGTTTTTGTTACTGACTGGGAGAAGTCATTTGGGGGGGCAATTTAAAGGTCATATCAGTATCATATTCAATCCAAATCAGAAATCTGTCCAGGAACCACCCTGGTCCCTCAGGGCTCCTAAGGGTGGGGGGGTGGTGGTGGTAACCATGCGTCTAATTGGAATGCCAGGGGTCCCACACCCCCTTTAGAACTGAACCAGACAAGGACAGGCCTGGGGAGCAGAGGACGAGTGAAGTGGGCTCAGGATTGTCTGCATTCATTTTTGTCCCTGCCGGTTTCCTGGTGGCACAGCTGGTTCACACATACACGGTACACAGGCATGCACCCTTATTACCCCTCAGCTGCCACTTGCCTTCCTTCTCCTCTCTGATTTTGTAATTAGACATATGCTTTTTGTTGGTAAATGTGTTTGATGTCCTGGCCAGTGAAATGCGGTGTGTTTACAAAGCAACAAATGTAAATGTGTAAATATGTTTAGTGTAAAATCTAGCCGTTGGACTTCAGCAATAAATACTATGCCACCCAGATTAGATTACATTTGACAGAAAGACGGAGAATCTGATCATGACCAGCTGCTCAGGACTCTTTGGTGCTTATACTTTCCCAACTGAATTCACTTTTCAGATAATTTCTTTGCATGTCACATCTCTCTAATCACATCTTTCCCTTGATGTGAACAGCTTGGGCTCCTTTTTCTTGTTGACGCCTCTGACATGCAGGGCATTTCCTAGTTTATTCTTTAGCTTCTTTACCTGGAAAATAATAGTCAGCAAGGTACAGAGCACGGAGAAAACAGTTGATGGTTATCATTGATCCTTGGTTGAGTCCCAGGTTTCTAGGTGTGATAGGATGGCTACAAAGAGAAATGAGAATAAAAACTATGAGCTTCTGATCCATATTTATAATTTTTCTTGTCATTATCACCAGCACCCTAATGTTAAAAAACTGCTTAGAGCTATTCTAAATTTTAAAAGTAAAAATCAAAAAGGAAAATTTTTTGTACAAATTCTAATGACTTTTCATAAAATGAAAGTACATGGACAACCAGCATCAAGAAGCAGATGTCATTATTGTCCTGGAATGCCTTTCCTGTCTCTTCCAGTCAATAACTTCACCACACTGACTTTTAAAAAGAACTTTCACTAATATTTCTCTTAATTACACTGCGAACTTGTGAGGGCAAGAACTATTATTGACCCAATTTTACAAATAAAGATGGCAAAGCTCAAAAGAGATTAAAAGACTTGCCCAAGGTCACAGCTACTGGGACTTCAGCATTTAAATCCCATTTTATTTCCATTACAGTACACTGCTACTTTGTTGCCATCATCGTGATTTATTAAACATCACTGTGGTAGGGAAGTTGCATTAGAGCCACTTCCTAAAAGAATCATTTATTTCTTACACACTTTCCCCCTATATTCTTGCCACACCCTCCTCCCCATCACCTCCACCCAGGTCTTCCAAGAACCTTGTTTTCAATGCATTTGGAATTGGGAGCTAATTATTTCAGAGGCAGCTTCTTTCACCTAGTTCTTTCTACATTACTCTCATAGCATCCCTCCCCCCCCATCTTTTCACATCAACAATCTTTAAAACATTATCCACATACACATAGCTTACCTTTGTGCTACTTATCCATTTCCTCTTCTTCTCTTCTGATGTTTAGTGGTCAAGATCTGCCAGTTTTGAAATTTCTGCTAAGCTGTTAAGGCAGTCTTACAGCTACCATAGGGGTGTATCATCCCTGTGTGGAATAGAGAAGAATATGGAAGGAGTCAGATGAGCTGATTGAACATTTAATGAGAAAATAAATATTTTTCTGAAAACGTGTCCCCTGCACACTGCCCAGACACACTCTTGGAGAGATTTTACTGTCTTTAAACAGCTGCACATCATGTGGCTTGGGCCAGTCCTTTACCCCCTATACAATTAATCCACCTGCCTAGCCAGAAGTCTCCCTGACGTGCTTGTGAGGAAATTACAAACTGCCTGCTAGTAGTTTCCTTGCCTATTGTTACCTAAAAGCTTCATTGAAGCCTGGCCCCCTCAGGCTAGGGTGTGGGCCACCGCTTTGTCCAGTACACAGGCTTCCACTTTAGAGACATCCCAAATGTGAGATTTTCATTTAAGATCAGAAGCATTTTTCTTTTTAATTCTTGACTTAAAAAGAAAAAAAAAAAAAAAAAGCCCTATCCCAGGAGGAAAATCAGTTTGTATCAGTGGGTTTATTGAGAGAATCTGGAAAATTCTGGTTCTGAATTTGAAATTAGAGAATGTTTGTAAGGATATTTTTCTATTCTTAAAGTGAGAGTGACTTTATTTTTTAAGATAGGATGTTTCTCTGTATGTAGGATGCTACTGCTAGGAGAATTTATCCAGTCTATTAGCAGAATGCAGGCTTTATGGAATGTGTCCTATGTCCAGCCAGTCCACTCAGCACTAGAAAGGGAACAGGTTTGGGGTGGCCAGTGGAGTCATAGGATGACTCTGAGGTTCTGGGCCTTTGCCTGAGTTTCCTTGTCCCAGAGGGAGCCAGGTACAGACCGAAGAGTCTCATTTGTAGGCAGCTATGATCATTAACAAAGAAAAAGATGCAAAGTATAAGAGGGATGGGCAGAGATTAATTATGGCAGAAGACAGAGTGTCTTTGCACGCTTGTCTAGAAATTCCTGCTAAAATAGCTAGAAGGCAGATATTTTCAGCAATAAAAGGAAACTACACATTTTCTGAAAAGTCTATAATAAAGGGTCATTATGAGGGAAAAATAACTCCATTTTCTATCTCTATTTTTGCTTATTTTAATGCATACTTTTGCATATATGAAGACGTGCAAAATTATGCTCTATTAGATGATTGAATAGGGAGAGAAAAAAATACTACAAGCAGAAAGAAAAAGAACCCCCCCCCAAAACAAAACAAAAACTCCAAAGCCTGCAAGAGGAGAAAGAAGACTATGTTGAAATTGAATGTGAGATTAGTTTACAACCTCATTTATATTTTTAATGGGGAGGAACAAGTTGTGAGAATCAAATAATACAATTTATGTGAAAAACGTTTTGAAAAACATAAAACCAATGCTGCTGCAAAGAATTATGATCCTTTTGTGGCCTTTCCCGACATCCTTATTTTCAAGGAAAAAAACTTCTAAATCCCAGATCTTTAAATTGGTTAAGAGAGATGGTTGATCATAAAAATTTACCTTTGAAATTTCTGCCCCCATCTATGAAATAACCTTTTCTAGAAATAATGTGTATAAAAGAAATGGCATTATGTTTTCTCTTACTTCAGCCAGATGGATATTTGGGCTGATAACTTTCTCCCCCCTTCTAAAATAAACAAAGCACTGGTGTTTTAAATCCATTCTTCTACACTCTTTCTGTTTCTTTCCTCTGTTTACTTATCTACTGATCATCTTTTTAACCCCTAAGCTTTCAAAAGTGGGTTAGTGTGCACACTATTTATTTATTGAGCACCTGCTATACTGCAAATCTCTTTATTCCTGATTTAAATATAGGAAACAAGTGAAAGAATTCCCACCACCAAGACGCCCCTAATAACATAAGCATATGCTGCAGAACAAGAGGAGCAAGATGTTTTAGCAAGAAACAATGGTGGTTGAAACGCTAAGAAGATAAGTTTTTCATTTCTCCATTGACAAAGATATTCTTTCATTATCAAAATCTCACTGATCTGTAAATGAAATCAACAATAGCTTCTCGGCAATCTTTGCAGTGTGGCAGATTATTCACAAAATGCCTAAAACACCTATGAGCCTAAGTGCTATAGAGGTAAGTCAATGCCAGACTCCTTCAGGCACTGTGAATTTGAATTTCCTTCCAAGTTTTTAAGGCTTTTTACTAATAGACCTAGCTGCTAGTTCCTGAAGAACTGATGCGTGGGAGGGTGTCCCTAGCTGCCAGTTCTCTGTTAAGAATTGACAAGGTTTGTGATCAGGCCCTAAAATACAACCAAACAGAGACTATGACCTGCATGGAATGAGTTTATGTTCACTTGGTGAAGAGTTAAGTACAGAGACAGTTAAGAAAAAAACAACTCTAGGGTACTTTTTTCCAGGCTCAAAAATTTTATTCCAAATCAAAGAAAACAAAATAAAGCAGGTATATTTTTCTTGCATTCTTTTACTCATTTTTATCATTTTTCTTTTTATATGCTTTTAAATAAATAGTTTCCCACTTTCAGGAACTGTACAGGCATCTTCAATACATAAACTCTAAGTCCAAGTTTTGAACCATTGGGGGTGCGTAGGTGCCCACGAGATTGCCTGAATTCTATTCAAGCATTCACTTCACCTTTAAGTTGTCATTGCCAAGAACTGTGCCCAAGTCACTAAGTTTGGGTCTTGTATTTTCCTTCAAAAGTAATCAGGGGTATAGAGGACAAAAATAAAATGCTGAGGTGCTCGGTGCTCTGTTTCTCTATGAAAGGCATTTAATATTTCTCTGCCTTCCTCCCTTTTCCCTCATCCCCTTCCCGCCCACATATATAGCAAGACTCCAGCAAACATCTCCCACACGTCTTTAGAATTATGTAGGATAAGATCCCTTATTTTAGGGAGTTAGTGGGTGCGGGTTGTTATTGTAACTCTATTCTGTAACTAAAGCTCTGGCATGTAATAAATCTCTCTCCAGAGACTTTTGGATCTTTGATTTGAAAAATCGGATTCCTTTTGTGGAAACAGTTGACAGGAACCTAAAAGGATTAGTTGCATTCCACATAGGATAATTTTTACTGGCAACATTTTGAAATGATTTGGTCCCTTTCAGACTTCAAACAATGTCCAGAAAAATGACCTAACAGGACTTATACTATTTTCCTTTGTCTGTGAATTCACTTGCCGCTTGTGCCAACGTCTCGATAGGCTTTTGACGGGGTTTTGCTCCTGAGCAGTGCGCGGAATTCGTTTCCGATCGCCCTTTCTACTTGGTTTTTTACCTCCTCCGGCCGGGGCCGGGCAGTGTTTTCCCAACTTCAGCCTTTGAGAGGAAGCAGGAGCGGCGTTGGCCTCTCGGTGGCGCTGTCGGGGGGGCGCTGGGACCCGCTCGTCGCTCGCCGCGGTCCCAGGAGCTCCGGCGCCCCGACATCGCTGGGGACCGAGGCAGCGCGCACTTCCGAACCTCCCAGGGTCCTCCGGAACGCGACTCTGAATAGGAGCGGGCGGAAAGGAAGATACTCCCGCTTCCCTCTCCTTGTCTACTCCTCCCTCCCTGCCCCAAGCAAAGCCCGCGAGCGGCCTGCCCGGTTGCAGACGGCCGCGGCCACGGCGTCCCCGCCTCCCCCAGCCCTCTCCACTGTTTATTTTGTTGTCAGCGGACTTATCAAGATGTTAGTTTGCTGGAGGTTCTGACCTGCCCGGGCGCTCTGGCTGCTTGGCCCGGGCTTTCCCCTCTGTTTTTACACCTGCACAAACTCCACCGCACTCCCCTGTCTGATTTATAGCCCAATTAAAGGTTCAGTGTTCTCCAAGCCACCCGGGCTGCTCGGCTCCCCGCCTCCCGCCCGCAGCGGCGAGCGCAGGAATGCGCGGGGCCGGAGCCCGAGGCCGGGCCGGGCCGTTCCGCGCCCGAGAGCGGGAGCGGGAGCGCGAGGAGCGGGCGGGCGGCCGGCCTGCTGCCCGCGCTGGGCAGGGAGGACGGCAGTGCCGCGCCCCACGGCCGCGCGCAAGTAGGCCTGGTCCGCAGCCCCAAGTTGCTCCCTCCGTGGAGTTTCGGCTTCGCTGGGAGGCGGCGCGCCAGGCCGGGGCGGAGGGCGCAGGAGCTGCCACGTGGCGCGGCCCGACGCGGGGGCCCCGCACCGACCGTCGGCTCGCAGCGCCCCCAACCCGGGCCCGGCCGCTGCCCCGCCCAGGCCGCGTCTCCGCGCGACTTCCCGGGTGAGGAAGGGGCGGCCGCGGGGCCGGGAGGGGCGGAGAGGCGCAGCGCCGGGACGTGAGGCCGTGCACACTCGTCCGCGGCCCTTCCCTCCCGCCTCGCCCGGCCGCGACCTGGAGACGCTCCGGGGAAGCGGCTGGTTCCCGCGGCCGGACTCCGGCTGTGGGCAGGAGGCGCCGGGTCAGAGCCCGCCCAGCCCCGAACCGGCGGGCGTCGGCTCCAACCTCCTTCTTTGCGGCCTTTTCTTTGCGGAGAGAATAAGCGGCAACCCAGCCGAGATTGGCAGCATTGAGCATCTTCCTAACCCAACTCTGTCTTCTTTCCATCTATCAATCCACCTTTCTAATTAGACTAATTAGGAGCGCTCTGGAGTGTCGCTAGGCCCAGGGACCGAGCCGCTTACGGGTTGTGAAAAGAGCCCTGAATGACCACGCCGGGGGCGGGCGGGGGCCTTTGCGACCCATTCAGCACAGAGTAACAGTGGCTACATTTATCCCTGGCTATTGAAAAGAGGCTCGATTAAAACGTTTGGGAACTAATGCCACCCTGCATCCCCTCTCTAATTAGAGGAGCCCGGGGGCCCCGCAGACACTCGTCCTGGCGCTCCTGCTTTCCGCCCTTTCAGTGCTGCCCATTTCCATCCGCAGACAAAAGTCCGCCACCTCCCCACCTGTTGCGGGGCTCTGGCTTTCCCACCCATCCCGAGCCCCGAGCCCTGGTCCCAAACAGCTGCGTTGGAACAGCCCAGACGTTGGGGGCAGCGGAGCGGAAAAAAGGCGCCCAGTTCTCTCTGTCTGCGGTGGAAAGCACCCCTTCCCCATTCGGTAGACTCCATACTCTCCACCTCGCCTGCCTTCCTCGTATTTCTCACATTCTTTACTTAAAGTTCCTGCCCCCCCTCCCCCATATTTCCCAGTAAAGCCTTTGGGAATGAGAGAACAGTGGGTCAGATGCCATCCTGAATCCACTGTCCTTGGCTTCACTCTCTGCGCAGGAGTTCCTTGCTTGTACTTTTTGCCACTGGTCTTTTTAAGAAATGTGTGTGGAGCACCTATGTGCCTAGACAGAGAGATTGGTACTATGCTCCTCAGCCTTCTGACTTCCCTCTTACTCCATCCCCAAATATGTCTTAAAGAGGTTGAACCCGATTTGCTTCTACACCATGGTTTATATGTAGATGTGGTTGTAAGTTTTCTTTATCTGTTTCATGGCTTAGTAGGAAAAACTCCAGACACAAGGTAACATATGCATTAGGGAAGCAAGCGAGAAATGAGAAATAGCAGACATACTGTAACATAAAGATTTTGTATGTGTGTGGTGGGGTGGTGGGGTTTTTGTTCATTTTGTTAGTGAGAAGGGCAAACACACTTTGCCCTAAAATAAAGGTAACCAAGAGGTTGGATTCTCTCCCTCCCCCTCCCTCCTTCCCTCCCTCTTCTTAATCCTTCTTTTTGGAAAAGAGCCAGATGTACAAAGGAATATCATCAGGTCACTGTTCTTGATCTTGTTAATTTAGAAAATGGAACCTCAGCAAAAGATGCTATTAACTAAATGTCAACCCACAGCATGCAAAATTCCTTGGATCCAAACTTCAAAACAAGGAATGAAAGATGTCACATGAGTGAAAGGAATCGTGGAATTTTTAAAGGCCTAAACTGATCTTAATAGAGTTTTATTGCTTCCACTCTGCCTCGCAATATTTTAATTTAACACTTACAATATGCATGACATTACAACACAAACCTAATTAGTTAAGAAAGTGGGAGGGGCAGAGAAGAGGAAAGAGAGGAGGAAAGTGGTTCATTAGCATTGGAAAAAAATGACAGTTTGCAAAATTTAAAAATTTCTGGAAACTTTGAGATGACAAACCAAAATCTATTGTCTATGACTTTATCAACAAACATCTTACTCTTTCCTATCAGTTAATTTTAATTCAAGAATAACATATAAACAATGTGTCCAACTCCTAAGTATACGACTTGGTGAATTGAACATCTACGTGCACCTGTGTGTACTTAGATCAAGTTATAGAACATTTTAAACACCCCAGAAAACTCCTCCATGCCCCTCTCTAATGAATACCGACCACTCACTTCCAACTTCGATTCTCATTTCTCTCACCACAGATGAGCTTTTATGGAGCATTATTGTAAACTTCATACAAATGGAATCACACAGGAGGTATGCAGTCCTCTGTTTGGCTTCTTTTACTCACCAGTATGTAAGATTCACCTGTTCAAACTTCTATTTATAAAACAATATAAATGGTTAAGACAGTTTATACAGGTAAAAAATGGGAAGCAAATGGTGGAAAGCTTTACCTTAGTCTGAAATTAAAACAAATGTCCTTTCCCCGGAGACCCCACAACGTTTCATTATCAACTATTAACAGTGATCTTAAGATTATGGGTTTATAAATAAATAAAACAAAATTATATGGCTTACCCATAGTAACTGTTACATCACTTTCAAGATGCAATGGCAGGTAAATGGAAGGAGGACAGAAGCCACATGCTGCTTTTGTAATTAGATTCTATTTCCTACTTGCCATTTCATTCCCTAGGACTAGTACTAAGTACTTTGGGCCTCTTCACAAAGAATGGCATGAACTGAAGGGGGAAAGTAAATTGCATCCAGTTTGTTCTATCTCAGATGTGCAAGCACTTAATGCAACAGCCAGTCAAGTGCACTTTGAATTCTGTTTGAAAGTAAAGTGTTCATTTTGCAACTAACATAGCGGTCTACTTTGTCCTATCTATAAGTCACCGTACAGACCAGTTAACTTTGAACAGAGAAAAGCATAGCAAATGTGCAGATTTATGATGATCTTGCTCACTCTCAGTATCTCTTGCAATCCAGTCTCCAAACCAGCTCTTTCATGAATTCAAGCTGCGAGTCTCCACGGACAATCAGGGCAGCCCAACATTAATGCTCCTCTCAACAGAAAACAGAGAGTTTAGCTAGGAGGCCTTTCCCCCACAAACAACAGCATTTTTAGGCAAAGCTGAGTTTATGCCATGGGAAAAATTATGAGGCCAGGTGGAAAAACCTGAAGTGAGTTTTTGGTTGCTTATATAGGACATTGGTAAATTTGCAGTAGGGAACACATCTTTTTATAATTTTAAATCTAAAAAGTAATATAAATATAAAATACAGCTTGGAGTCTATATTTAGGGAGATGGTGTGAAGACAAGTCATCCCCCACTGAATTATTATAAGACCAGCCAAATAAATTGAATCAGTAATTTCCCAAAATAATCAGATCTAAACACTCATTAAAGTAGCTAAAATAAAAATTCATTAATAGCAAATGCTGGTAAGGATCCGAGAAACTGGATCTCTTACACATTACTGGTGTGAATGTAAAGTGGTACAGTCACTCTGGAAAATAGTCAGTTACTCCCAAAACTAAACATGCCCTTACCATGTAGCCCAATAACCATACTCTAGTGTGTTTATGCCAGAGAAGTGAAAATTTATGTTCCTAGAAAAACTTGTACATGAATGTCCATAGCAGCTTTGTAATGGAAGAAAGAGAGAAGAAAGAAAAAAAAAGAAAGAAGGAAAGAAAGGAAGGAGAGAGATAGAAGAAAGGCAGGCAAGAAGAAAGGAAGAAGGAAAAGGAAAGAAAGAAAGACGGGGCAGCGCGTGTGGCTCCGTGAGTAGGGTGAGGGTGGCGAGTTCGAACTCAGCCACAGCTAAACTGCAACAAAAAATAGCCAGGCGTTATGGTGGGCGCCTGTAGTCCCAGCTACTTGGGAGGCTGAGGCAAGAGAATGGCCTAAGCCCAAAAGCTGGAGGTTGCTGTGACCTGTGATGCCAAGGCACTCTACTGAGGGCAAGTGAGACTCTGTCTCTAAAAAAAAAAAAAAAAAAAAAAAAAAAGAGAGTGTTGGAGAGGGAGGAAAGGTGTTGGAGGTGGTAGGAAGTAAAAAAGTATTTTTTGAGTGGTGAGTGT
>CAUYPK010089711.1:0-50255 GCA_963574355.1 Loris lydekkerianus | reverse complement strand
AAAATGCCAGGAAGGCTATGTTGAATATTGGGATGAAAATGTGTCAAATGGTTTATGAAGCTAGTATATGATGCCCCATGATCATATCAATGTACACAGCTATGATTTAATAAAAAAAAATAAAAATTAAAAAAAAAAATTCAGAATATTTGCTCCCAATAAATAGACTGTATATTATGGAAAGGAGATAATTACCAGTTTCTTGAAGGTCAACACAAGTACATTTTTGCGATCAAGATTTGCCTGCATAGTGAAGCAGCCAACTTAATTTGGATATCTCTTAGTGGGGCTCAGTGTAACATGCACTTGACCTTTAAAGATTCCATTGGAGACCATCACATCTTTATTTGATTGGTTGAGAAACCACTTTTTTACAGACTGAAAAACTGATGAAGTGAATCATCAAGTAACTAAAGGCCATTCACTCTCCAGACTCTTGAAGCAAAGTCAAGTAAGTACTTCTTTGTAACCTCAACACACACCTTCATCTGTAATACCATCCTTGTAGCAAGTCCAAACTGCTGATAGTCCTGTAATGAAAATATAGTCAATGTCGCAATTGTTAATGTAAGGGACTTATGGATTGCAAAGGAAGATAGCTCAGATTCATTCCGGCTTTGCAAACACCTTGTGGGAAATAGTTTGAGTAGCCCAAAATCTGTGAGATATTATTACAGCACACAGCCTATATTCCTGCTAGGGGCATATTCAACCTCTCCATCATGTGGGACACTGCAGAGTCATTTCTTTTGACACTTGAAAGTGACCCCTGCTTATTTTTTTAAAATTATACCAGATTCCTCAGTTCACAACCATCCTAATTGCCAGACTGGAAGCGCTAAAGTTTTCCCAGATTCTGTTCAGCACCATCTGTTCAGACTCTATCTCTCTCTCAGAATTGGTGTCATGGACCAGCTTTGGGTGATGCACAGAACTGGACGTGTGTGCAATGCCTCCTTCATATGCATATGACAGCACCTATCACTTTGTACTATCACTTTGTGCTGATGATTTATTCTCTTACTGTGAGATTACTTGACATCAAGGACCTTACATCATAAAGGGATTATGAGGATCAATATTTAATTTTTTTCAAATGTAAACACCTGTATACATGAATCTAGTGTAGGGGGCAAACACTTTTTGTCAGCTTTGAGTTATAATTCTGATGCTATTGTCTCATCCCCTGGTTCCTATCAGGGATTTATCAATGAATGTTTATCTTAAAACCCCATAGATGCGATCCATGTTTTATCCATAACACAGGCTATCTGCAAAATCACTACTTGAAAAAAAAATGAAAGTAAAGGAAAAGAGTGTACAGGTATAAGTTCTAATGAAAAGCTAAATTGAATCTGATACTGATATGTGTTTATGTGCATAGAGAATATAGTTATTTTTTAAATCAATGAACAAGGCATTTCTGAGTGTTATACCATTCGTATTAATACCGTATTGCTTCTCTCAAGTGCATTTTGTTATAACAGCATGAAATCCATTTCATTAAGTTAAAATGTGCTGGCATTAATGTAATGGCTGATGGCATCTCTAAATTGAAAGGCCTGCGGAGTTAGTTTTATGGGGGCATTTTCTGTTGCAACAAAAAAAAGGGATATAGAATATCTGTGAGATATTGTTTCTCCTAAGGCAAGAATCTGTCCCTTTGGCCTACTATATTTTTTTATGGGCTACAGTAGTATTAAACAAAACATGCCACTTCTTCCCAGGAAGCAATACTATATTGTCTTTACTAGTACAAAAGCATCTTCCAGAATTTTTGTATTAATTAGATAAATAGTGGAACAGAGGATATGTCTAGATAAATTATAATGGAAAATAGAAAGCTGGAGGTTTATAATTTTAAAGGAAGAAACAAATTTCAGTTTTACCTAGAGCTTATTAGAATGGAGAAATATTCTAGTACTTGTATCCATAATATTTGTAAGATTTTAATAAGTTATCAGAATCAAAACTCTTCGTTGAGGAACAGTTTCAAAATTTCCCCAACTCCTCCAGTGCTGGTCTGGATTTGTGCAGTTTTCTGTGACACATGCTAACACTGCTTTATATACAATTAGGTGATCAGAGAAAGATTGTGAAGATGTTGTGAATTGGCCCAAAGCAGTAGTATATTTCTATATGTGCCTAATATGTTTACCTGAGAACTTTCTAAAGAATAGATATTTTTACCTGGCATGAAAATGCACAATCCTAGGTCAGACTTACAATCTGTGTCAGTGAGCGCTGTGCTCCCTGGCTGTTTCAGCTGGTTTGCTCTCTATTACAAAATAAAAACAAAAAGGAAGAAAATGTGCAACTGAGTAGACACTATTTTTATATTTAATAGAAAATGTAAAGACCTGTTATTTAAAATTATCTTGAGCAATAACAATTATTTAGGAACATTTATTATCTGCGAGACTGAGCTAAATTTAGCCAGGGGCACAGCCTTCCAAGCCTTCGAAGAAACTGCAGATTTTTTTTAAAGCAGTGTATGATAAGAAGAATGCTTGTTACGATGAATTATGGAAGATTAGATGAAGGGGTGACTAGAGATGGCTTGTGTACCCAGGATGTTTATTTATATAAAAGCTGGAGGTCATTTGGTATTTGATATTTTCTTAAAAGATACCGAATAATGTAACAGACTGTGATAGAGGAAAAAGAAATTCTGGTGGCCACTCTCACATATCAGGGTATGGAGGTGGAAAGTAATTATAACACTTTTCCTTTTTTATAGGGATTTTGACACCCAAAGCATATTTATATTTATTGACACATTTGGCTCTCACTAGGGACTCTGTACATACATAGAGACATGTATATAGTGTATCAATATAATATAGGTATAAAGTTTCAAAACAGTTGGAAGTACTGGAAAGAATCTAAAGGTAGAATATTATACTTATCTGTGTTCCATTGTTCACTGGTTGTCCCTTGGCTTCCATTTGATAATTTATGAAGAGTGAATACTAGTAACAAACAAATTTATAAAATTGTGGGAGGATCAGGGTAAATACAAGGCTAAGCTAAGAAAATACCAATAGAAAAGTATGAACCAAGAATATATTTGGCTTCTTTGTGATTTTTGGCATTGATTTATTCATAAATCATTCATTCATTCAACTAATCAGGTAGACATTTACTTATAAAATATTTCCTACTTGTTTTGTATTAGCCACATATTGTTCTAAAAATGAAAAATTTAAAGCTGAACCAGACAAGATTTCTATCCCCCCAAACTTCATCCTAAAGAAAACATACTCCTTGGGACTCAGTTTTGTACTTGAATTCTGGACCCTTCTTTTCTCATTACATTTTCGGTATGTAGACTTAGCTTCAGATTTAGTACATTAGCCAGTGGAATCCATCCAGGATATCCTTAAGCCAAATCAGGAAAGCTTAATACCTCTTTGCTGTGATGAGACATGATTATTTCATTAAGACACAAAGTTTTATAGGTTTTAAATCTTGTAAGATCACACCTTCATGCCCTGAGATCGGAGAAGTCTCTTAAACTAATAAAGAAAAGCTTCTCTGCCCAATAGAGGCAAAAATAAATGGGAATACATATCTTGATAATTTAAAACAATTTTTTTAAGCTTACATGGTTTTATTAAAAAATATAACAGAAAAGAGAAAATAGTTACTTTTTGAGAAACGAAATTAGGATAGCTCATGACTTCTCAGAGACTATAAAATTTAAGCAACTTGAATTAGAAAACATAGCCACAAATGTATACAGCCAGCCAGAGGTTAATAGAGATTAAGATAATAATGTGAGGTCTTGCTAGCTGATCAGTACTAAGAAAATATATAGTCCTGGACTAATGAGATTTTAGTCCTAGAAGATTTCATAACTGATTTTCATTAATACTCATAAATAATCAAGAAAAATCAAGCTAATAAAATATCCAGCCTCCCCTATATTTATGTAATCTTGTTCCTAATCTGTATAATTCCAGCCCACCTTTTTCCTTCTTGGTTTCTCTCTGCTTTACCAAAATCAGATATGAGCTGGCTGATATCCTATTATACATATTAAGATAATTTCCTTTACTTGAAATATATCAGATATAGTTTGCAAAGTCATAAATTAAATTACCACATTATTTTCTGTCTTTAATTTGTATATTTGTCAAGCCCAACTTCCTCAAATGTACTTCTCAGAAATTGTATTTTTAAGTTAGAAATAAAATAAGCCCCACAGTTATCTATCATTTAGTTTTCTGTACTTTTGTGGGAATTCAATACAGCTAAGATGTTTAGACATGATAGCAAAATAATTTTGGACTTCTAATTTTTAATAAAACTATATCTACAAGCTGATGAACTCTGATAACCTAAAGTTGAATGTGGCATTTACCATTAAATTCTAAGTTTGGGTTTTCAAAAAGTGCCTTAGTGTAGGAAGCTTATTTCCTATGTACCTTACTGGTCAACAGATAGACATGGTGATTTCATTATAGATTTGTGCTGCAACTATTCAAACCTCTTAAAGATGTGGTTACCGAGGGTAGAGGAGGAGAAAAGGAGATTACTGATTAGAAATATTTATTACATTACATAAGGGATTTACCAAAGTTATTCTTCCTGGTATGTTTTATGTTTAGAAAAAGACAGCATAAGTTCAATTTCAGTTCATGCTGTGATAGAATATGTCTTTACACACGATAGCAAATGCTTCTAAGAGAGGTGAGTTCTATTTTTCAAAACATTACTCAGATATTTCAAATCTGTGTTGGGATTGTTTAGCGTTTCCTAGTTAGTTCTGCTGGTTTGGTTAAACTGTAGAAACAGAGGGCTAGCAGAACTTATTAGAAAACAAAAATTTTCACCAAGGAAATTAATGTGTGCACATGTGTTTATGTGTGTGAGAGTATGCATGTGTGCACATGTAAGACCTCAAGAATAACACATAGAACTCCATAATTTATCCATTGCATGTGTATTCATCCCCTTCTACCATGCCTTATGGAGTGTTTGGTGTGACTTAAATAAAGATCAGAGTTAAGCCATATTTTTTTTATCTTACACAATATATGCCACAATCTTGCTACAATGTATGTTTTCTCTGAGGGTAAAATTACATATTGAACTCTAGCTATGTGCTAAAATGTAGCAATTCTAATTCATTCAACATTTAAAGAAAGACTACAACGAAAATGGCTATTGAAAGACTCCGTGCATAGAGTAAAACAATCAATAGCCAATTAAAGTGGGCTGGTTTTTACTGTGATGAATAACAAGTATTCGAATAATCTAATTGCTTATTCAGTATTGTAAACTAAAATCTATAGCATTTTACATTGATTTTACCACACCAAGTTTTTGCTGTGTCACTTCTCTGTATCCACTCATGGCAGTTAGAATCTTCAAGAATGGATCAAACACTGAATGAAGATTTAGGAAGAGACACAAAGGGTTAAATAAAAACACATAATTTAATTAAAATAACAAAGGAAATTGTTTTAATTTTAAAGGAGAGCTTGAAATAATAAGTCTCAGCTTCCTGAAACAGGGAAAAATCCAAAGCCAGATAAAGCTAGATAACTTTTTTATACATAAAGTACTACTAGAAATAGAGAATAGAGTTCCTCACTCCCAGGTCTATTAGTGCAAGTCAAAAGAGAGAGAGGAAGACAGAAAGCAAGCAAGAGATCACTTCTTGGGCATGATTTGGGGTCCCTATAAAAGGATATATGTTAATTAATGTCATAGTACAAATAAGATGTGGTTTATGCAGTAGACTAGAAATTAAGATATCCGTATTTATAAATTAAGTTTAATGGAAATAAATAGACTGATTTCACAATCCTTCATAAAGTCCTATGTGTAGTAATTGCTGAATCCACTATTCTTCCTACTAACAAAGTTTACTAACACCTGGATATACATAGAAGTCGGAAGACTTCATGCTAGTGAATGAAATTCTAAGCTTGTTGATAAAGCAATTATCTTCTTTAAAGAGGCATGAAATTAGGCTTATCTTATACAGTCCCTGGTGTGTCAAGTAGAAGGATTATTTGAACCTTCTTCATTGATAGAAATGTCTTTCAATGAAAATTAGGATAATTGAAAACATTAAATCATTATAATAAAGAATTATTCATTTCTCCAGCAATCTGAAAGAGATTTATAGATTATTATAGAGATTTCTGCAGGCACATCAGTGGTTGATGGGGAAAGGGTTATCAGGTGTGTTCACCAATGTCCAGGCATTGTTTTTCTAGAATTCAGTTATGTTCGTGTAAATCTAGAACACTAATAGAGCAAGCCAAGAACGGAAATACCAATAGGAAGGTCCAAGTAAACATCCAAGAAAAGAGAAATTTGAAGTAAACAAAATCTAGTTACAGCTACATCATGATATACTGCAGCCAGGATAGATGTCAGCAACATGTTTAATTAACTAGTGGTAAAAACACAGATAAGGGAAATAAAAAACTGTTGAGACTGAGTCTCAATCTGTCACCCAGATAGAGTGCTTGTGGCATCAACCTTTCATACAGCAACCTCAAACTCTTGGGTACAAGTAATCCCCCTGCCTGTGTCTCCCGAATGGTTGGCGCTACAGGGACTTGCCACAACACCTGGCTATTTTTTCTACTTTTAGTTGAGACAGATGGGGTCTCACTCTTGCTCAGGCTGGTCTTGAAATCCTGAGCTCAAGCAATACTCACCTCTCAGCCTTCTAGGGAGCTAGGATTACAGGCATGAGCCACTGTGCCTGACTGAGGGAACTGAAATTTGATTGCATAGATGCATGATGTAATGAATCAAAATATCTCTGAATCAAAAATTGTTTTGGGGGAAGAACTGACCTGTTTTTAAAAGACTTGTGAGTGATCTGAGGATAATGCTTTTCATCTAAGCATGGAATGACTTTATTACTGCTAAGAAATAGTCGGTTGTTATATATAGAATTTAATTAGGGAATTATCTCAAATTTAACATAAAGAGAACAGTCTTGGGCCTTGCCACTCTTAATTGTTAATACTCTTGTACTACCAATTTCAGTAAAGTATTCATTATGTAATTACTCAAATCAAATATTGGGAGTAATTCTTGAGTTATCTCTTTGTCTTTTTTTTTTTTAGTATTAAATCATAGCTGTGTACATTGATATGATCATGGGCATCATTATCCAAACTTTCAAACATGTTAGCAAATTTTATCATTTGTATCTCCAAAATATATCCATAATCTATTCAGTTTAGTTCATGTCTAGTGTTAAAACCCATTGTCTAGCCATTATCTTTTTTTGACAGAGAAGACTATAATACTTTCCTAAATAATATTCAGTTTCTATTACACATGTGTTCTCTGCTGAACAACCAGAGTGATCTTTTAAAAATGTAAATCAGTCTATATCACCACCTTGCATAAAACCATCATGATAAACAAGTGGGCAAAAGACAAACAGAAACATTTCCTAAGAAGATAGACTAGTGGCCAATAAACATATTAAAAATGCTCTATATATTTAATCATCAGGGAAATGCAAATAAAACCATAATGAGGTTTCCTTACTCCAGTGAGAATGGCTATTATCAAAAGGTTACAAAAAAATAGATGCTGGTTTGTATTTGGAGAGAAAGGAACACTTACGTACTGCTGGTGGGGCTGCAAACTAGTACATCCTCTGTGGAAACTAATATACAGATACCTCAAAGAACTAAAAGTAGATTTACTATTTGAATAAGTAATACCATTTTGTGGTCTTTTTCCTGAGGAAAAGAAGTACAATGTAGACATAATTTGATTGAAAATACATATGCACTTGAATATTTCCTGTAGCACAATTCACAATTGCAAAGATGTGAAAACAACCCAAATGCCCATGATTGGATGAATAAAGTGTGGTGTATGTATACTGTGAAGTACTATTCAGCCATAAAAATGGGGAACTAATAACTGTAACAATGTGGATAAAACTGGAGACCATTTTTCTAAGTGAGTTATTCCAAAAAAAAAAAAAAAAAAATGAAAAAACAAACATTATAGGTACTCACTATTAAAATGGAACTAATTGATCAACATCCACTTGCTCACATGATAGTAAAACTCAAAGGAAATCAAGCAGGTGGGCTGGAGAAGGAGGGGATGAATAATTTACACCTGACAAAAACAATGTATGCTATGTAGGTGATGGGGACACTTTTAACTTTGACTCAAATTACACAAAAGCAAATCTTCTAACCAAATTATTGTGTCCCTGTGAATTCTAAAATTTAATTTAAAAAATCACAGAAAATTCAGGATCAAAACCACATTTTCTTGATGGTTATTGCTTTTAAGTACCTTATCATATATTTAATAATAATTTGGATATCTTCTATTCTTATCTGCCTATTCAGGACTTTTGGCCATTTTGGCAAGAATTTCTATAGAAGGTATTTTAATGATTGTTTTAAAATGTTTTATTTTACTTACATAGTCAACCAGTTAAAAATTGAATAATTTTGTTATATAACAAGCATACAAGGAAAAAAGACAAGATATTTTCTCAGTTATATCTTCCTTTTATTTTCTTGAAAGGCCACCAATTTCAATACCTATGGCAGTTGTCACTTACATTTAAGTTTATATTTCTAAATACATATTAGTACACTAAGGACATTTTCCTCAATCTCTGTGGCTGTAAACTGTTATTTTCTTAACAAATAAATAAATGTCAGGATAAATTTGCAGAAAAAGAATCAAGAGTATATGTTCAATTTACCACTCCCAAGGGCCCTCTTTATTTTTCTGAATATACTTTAACAGCATAAATTTAAGTGTATGTTAAAATACAATGTAGACATAACCTCCATTCTTGCAATCACTGAAAGTCAAGCCTGAGTATATATAGTAGATATGTATTATTAAAATATTCATTAATTTAATACCAATTAACTTTCATAAAAATTATTTGTATGGTTTGAAGCAAATTACATTAATTATACATAAAAGAATAGTGCTTATGTTAATATAAAGTTGTGTTTATTTGCATAGAGATAGACTAGCCCGGAAGGTTATCAAATATTTCCTCATTAAAACAACCTATATAAGTAAACCTTATTATACTTTCATCATGTTTTATTTGTTATCCTATTCTACAATTGAAAACTTATATAATGCTCATTATTTATAATAATTTTATGTTTACTAAACATTTTTTAAATTTCAGAATATTGTGGGGGTACAAAAGTTTTTGTTACATGGATATATTGTATAATGCTGAACTCAGGGCTATCAATGTGCCTATACTAAAATACTGTTCATTATACCTTATAGGTCAGTTTTTACACCTCAGTCACTCCATCCTCCCCACTTCTTGATTTCCAACATCTTATACTACTCTTTCTGTATGTGTGTGCCCATTGTTTAGCCCCAATTATTAAAGAGTGCATGTGGTGTTTGGTTTTCCATTCCTGAGATACTTTACATAGGATAATGGTCTCTGGCTCCATCCAAATTGCTGCAGCAGACAGTAAATCATTTCTTTTTATAGCTGAATAGTACTCCTTGGTGTCTTTGTATATGTGTGTATACATATATGCATTTTCTTTATACACTCATGAATTGATCAGCATTTACATTGATTTCATGTCTTTGCCATTGTGAAATGTGCTGCAAAAAACATTTGAGTGCAGGTGGCGTTTTTATAAAATGACTTCTTTTCTTTTGCATAGTGAAATTGCTGAATTGAATGGTAGGCCTACATTTACTTCTTTGAGGAATTTCCATATTATTTTCTATAAAGGTGGTAGTACTTTGCAATTCTACCAATAGTGTATAAATGTTTCTTTTTCTTTGTAGCCCTGCAAGCATCTATTCTTTTTTGACTTTTTAGTAATGGCCATCTGATAGGTGTAAAGTGGTACCTCATTATGATTTTAAGTTGCATTTCTTTTTTTGTTTTTTTTTTTCCTGTTTGAGACAAAGTCTTACTATGTAGCCATCAGTAGAGTGTGGTTGCATCACATCTCACAGAGATTCTCTTGCCTCAGCCTCCCAACCAGCTGGGATAACAGGTAGCCTCCACAACTCCCGGCTATTTTTTTTATTGCAGTTGTCCTTGTTTGGCAAGCCTGGACCATGATCGAACCCACCAGCCAAAGTGTATATGGCTGGAACCCTAGCTGGTGAGCTACAGGCACTGACCTTAAGTTGCATTTCTTGATGATTAGTGGTATGAACATTTTTTTCCTTTATCTTTATTGGTCATTTATCAATTGAATTTTGAAAAAATTCTATTCATATCTTTTGCCCACATTTAGATAAGGTTGTTTGTTTCTTATGTACTGATTTGAGTTCTTTGTACGTATTAGTCTTTGAAGAAGAATATCCCTAGATTTTTTACTTTCTTTGTAGCTATTGCAAATGATGCCAAGTACTTGATTAGACTCACAGTTTGACTTCTGTTAGTACATAAAATGCTACTGATTTGTGAATATTGATTTTGTAATGTGAGACTGCTGATTTGACTTACCAGTTCTAGAAATCTTTTGGTGAAAGATTTAAAAGAGATTTAAATTATTTAGGGTTTTATAGATACAAGATCATATCATCAGCGAACAGGCATGGTTTGACTTTCTCTTTCACAATTTGTATACCATGCCCAATGTTTATGTTTTTCTCTTGCCCAATGGCTCAGGCTAAGGCTTCATAACTATGTTGAATGGAAGTAGCAACAGGGGGCACTCATATCTTGTTCTAATTCTTATGGGGAATGACATTTTTCCCCTTTGTGTGTGCTATTGGTTGTAGGTTTGTCCTGTATGACTTTCGTTATTTTTAGGTATGTTCCTTATATGCCCAGTTTGTTGAAAACTTTTAACATGAATGAATGCTGGATTTTATGGAATTTTTTCCATCTCTATTGAGTTGATCATGTGGTCTTAGTTTTACTTCTGTTTATGTGGTAAATCACATTTATTGATTTGGATATCTTGAACCATCCTTACCTCCCTGGGATGAAATCCATTTGATCATGGTCAATTATCTTTTTTAGGTACTATTGAATTTGGCTTGCTTATGTTCTGTTGAAGATGTTTGCATTTATGTTCATAGAAGGCATTGGCCTGCAGTTGATGTTTGTTTGTTTGTTTTTATTGTTATTTTCTTTTCTGGCTTTGGTTTCAAGGTGATACTCTCTTCATAGAATCAGCCAGATATGTAATAACTTCTGTGGGGTAGCTGGCAGTATTTCTTTGTAGATCTGGTAGAATTTGACTGTTAATCTGATTGGTCAGAGCTCTTTTGTTGAGGTGAGGGTTCTTGGAGAATTTTTTAAAAATTACTGCCTCAATCTTGATGCTTGTTAGTGGAATGTTAAGGATTTCTATTTTTTTTTTTTTTTTCCTGATTTGAGATTGGGAGGTTGTGTGTTTTCAGGAATTCATTCATTTCCTGTAAGTTCTGCTTCATTTATGAAACTTAGTTTTGCAAGTTATAAAATTCTTGGCTGACTGTTGTTCTGTTTAAGAAGCCTAAAAATGAGGCCCCAATCCCTTCTGACTTGTAAGATCTCCACTGAGAAGTCTACTGTTAGCCTGATGGAATTTCCTCTGTAGGTTAGTTTCTGCTTTTATCTTGCTGCTTATAGAATTTTCTCTTTCATTTAACTTTAGCCAGGTTTTTTACTATGTCCTGGAGATATCTTATTTCCTTTGAATCATTCCAGTCCTCACTAACTGTCTGTGTCTGGATATCTAAATTTCTGGCAATACAAAGGAAGTTTTTTAAATAAGTCCCTCAAATAGATTTTGCATGATTTTTCCCTTTTCTTCATCTCTCTAAGGGATACCCATGATTCCTACATTGGCTCACTTTCCGTAGTCTCATATTTCTCTGAATGATTGTTCATTTTTCTTTATTCTTTTTTCCATATGTTTGATTGACTGCCTTAGTTCAAAAATCTTATTTTTAAGCTTTCAAGTTCTTCTGCTTAGTCTAGCCTGTTATTGAAGCTTTCCCCTATATTTTGAAATTCTTTAAATGACCCTTTACATTTCAATAAATTCTCATACATCTTTCCTTACGTTGTCTGTATCTTTTTAAAAATCAATTTATGTTCTGAAAATGTTTTTGGCTTCTTCATGTTGGTTTTCAACTTTCTCCTCAATCCTATTCATTGTATTTTCCATCTACATTCTGGATGGCATTTCTTACAATTCAACAATTGCCTTTTGTTTGGGGACTTTTGCTTTAGTTGTGTTGTGATCCTTTGGGGTTGTCAATTAATTTTTATTATGTTACCAGAATTTTTTTATTTTTTTCTTTACATCTAAAACCTCTCTTTTACCTCTGACATACCAAGTTGAAGTGCATCTAGTCACCTATCTTGGGACTTCTTATACTTAGTGAAAAGAAGACTAAGTTCCTAGATAGTGAATTTGTGATCTATTCTTGGAGACTGAACCAGCAAGTTAGTTGAAGTGGATGTACAGAGAGCTTGTAATGGAGCTCATTTGCATTGTTCCATTCCCCTGTGGTTGCCACGGTTCAACTTGGTGCTTGGGGAATCTTCATATGGAGTTGTGGGTTGGTCCCAGAACATTTGAAAGCTCAGGTGGAGTACTTAGCAGATCCTTTTCCACAGAGGTGGGTACTATAGGAGATTGTTCTGGTCAGTTCTCCCCATATTTGTTGCAGTGTCAGCTGGGCAAGGCTATCTAGATTGTGGCCATACATGTTAGGGCTGTAAATGTTGTCTCCACTCAGGTCTAGGGCAATGTGGGAATGCAGTGGAGGTCAGATCATGGCTAATGGACCTCTGACAGATCATTGGAACATGGGTCTGAACCTTAGTGGTGTGTGGAATTATTGCAGCAGGGTGGTAGCTTCAACTCTCTTCCAGACAGGTCCCATTTAGGATGTTGCCATTGAGACTTCTCAGGTGGCATCGGCTTCTGCTCTGCTGCAATCCTTTTGTAGGAGATTGATGCTCAGTTTCAATTTATGGGATTCATGAAGATGCCTATTCTCCCTGTTCTTTCCCTGGCATAGCAGGCATGGTGGTGATGTGGAGATAGTCACAACAAAACAATCTCTGTGTAGACCAGGTGCCCTTGACTTAAGAGCTCAGAATGGGATCAGTTGCGGCCAACCTGAAACAAAAGCCAGGAAGTCCCTCCACTGCCTGCTCTCTAGTGTAGTGTTACTGCCTGGTCTCCAAGCAGCTCCTTGATAATTACAGAAGACTTCAGTGGCAATGGTGGCCCTCTTGCGACTCAGGTCACAGTGTCCACATGGATAGCATGAAGCACTGGAGTTCTTTCCTTTCACTCTTCCCCTTATGGAGATGCCTTCCCAGTCTTCGTAATATTTGTGAGTGGATCAACTTATCTCCTCTTTCACTTTGAGTGTCTCCTTTCACTTCTTTGATGATTTGCATTGCTCTCTTCAAGAAGGTTCATCTGTAGATGGGCCTCTACTTGCAACTTTTGATCCTCTCCTTGAGAGCAATATGTGTGGACTGCTTCTAGTCTGCCATCTTGATCCAGTCTCTGTATTTACTAATATTAACATCAATCATCTTCAAATCCCTGGCAACTCTTTAAATAGTAAAAACTTTTATTTTTTAAAAATTCATATATACCAGAAAAAGTAGACAATGCATACTAAATTATCAAAAATATAAATTGAATTGCCATTATGTAACCAAAATTTATTCTTTCAATGATTAAGAAACTATTGAATGTAATTGCATGGAAACACAACTCAATATGAATCAAATATAAAACAACTGCTTAGAAATGTAAAAATGCCTAGTTGCATTTTATTGTAACTATTGTCCTTCTTTCTAAAACAAAATGTTTGGAATTGTTTGTTCTTTTTCCTAAATATTATCATTGATTTAGACACAAATCAAAGAAAACATGAAAAAAGAAAAGTTGATAAAAATAGAGTATTTTCAAGTTTGGATTCTTCTTTCCTAAATCCTTCTGTTAGTCTAATTTTGTCATCCCTATGGATAAAAGCTGTTAATGTTATCTCCAGAATCTTGAGATACTTCAGAGAACAATTTGAACAGCTTCCTCAAACCAAGAGCCATCAAGGAGCTATGCAGCATAGATAGGTGGCCAAATAATGGCTTTGTAACCTACAGGGAAGTGACAACTGCTTTTCTCCTTCCCTTCTCTGCCTTCATCTTAGCTCTTAGTCTGCATGTCCCCCAACCAGCTCTACTTTACCACTGTGTCATAAAAATGCTTGTTACCAAGAAGCAGACTGTTAGCAATGCCAGGTGCAAAATGATGTGACAAGATACCCATTTTCTAGCAAAATCTCTGAATCTTTTAAAAATAGGAATTGGCCCTCCTCATAACCATTTAACTTTGAGAAATATGGCAGAAATGAATTCAAAATACCTGCAAAAAAAAAAAAAATTCAAGACAACTTTCATGAATAGATTGGCTTTTGTCTGATTGTAAAGTTTTCCCCCAAAAATCAAGTTAATGACTTGCATTATATAATATTGACTGACCTATGAAAAATATAAATTATTGTACCAGTATGGGGATTATCATTATTAAAAAAATATTTTATTTATAAAAGGAAGAGTTAGAAATTAGTAAAAGTAAACTTTCCTTTTTAAAGGACAATTCCTAGAATATTTTATTATAAAGGAAAAGTTCCAGTCTCTCTATAGCCATTTTCCCTATAGATTTGTGGTTTTGTAAACCAGTCAGGGACATATTTTAGATTCTTGCTATTTCTGAAAATACAAACTGTAATAAAATACATATGAGTTAATAATTACATCAATGCTAATGTTCATATTTTATATGTTTTCTAAAATTTATTCATTTAACATCTCTAAATAATTATCACCTTTTCTTAATTTTTGAAGTCACATCACTTATGATTTTCTCTTGAAGCTGGGAAAGATAAAACTGTACTGCTTAATAAATACTAATATTTTTATTTATTCATTTGGATTTAAATAGTCAAAAAGGGAAGAGACTTTTAAAAAACAGTCAAAAGATTAAATACAAATTATAAACTCTTTAAATAATCATCAATTAATGTCACTTAAAACACTACTATTACTGTTATTTTATTTATTAACAGGGATCAAATTATCAAATTTTGGTTGAAGGTGGGGCATAGATTAAATAAATACATATTGTATCAGATTAATTTGATGAATTCTAGCTATCTAGTTATTGAAGGCTTTCTTTCCTGGGGTTCTCAGGTATGAAAGGAGAGGATAAAATGAAAGATTTGTCTTACCTAGCAAGTACCAAAAAGGTAGAGGTTGGGTCTATTTTGTTCATTGATATAATCTAATCAAATGCAATAATTCCTAATAAGTTCCAGACACTGAAAAATATTTTGTATGAAATCAAATTTAGTAGTTATAATTTTATTCTATTTTCAAACTTATTTAGCAGATGTACATAAAACTAATGTGGCAATTAATGGGAGAATGAATTGGAGATAAAAGAATTCTGTCTATAACATGCCCACCAGGCTGCCTCTAAAAGCAATAATTACATTAAATGTTTATTTAATATATATTTTCAAAAACCTACCATGTGCCCAATCTGTACTGCTGCTGGGTTAAAATGGAGAATGTGTCACACATAGAATAAATAGAAAACCAGTACATTTTAATAAGTGATATTTTAAATAACTTTTATGTGTGACATTGGTTTCCTTTGTTTATTCATGACTCATCCCAAGTCTTGGTGGAACGTTCAGTCTGGGCTTAGCACTAGAGATGATATTTTTTCTTTTCTAAGTATTAATTAAATTGCTTATTATTTCCATCTTCTCTTTCTCAGAGACCTTGTCATTATCACTCAGTGATTCTAAAATATCTCTTGCTCTAGATGAGGTGTCAGAAATTCATTAGGCCAGAAACCTAAAAGATCCTTGACCAGGTTGATCAGCCCTCAAAGACAAGAAGTCTTCTCAGCACAATCAATCCCAGGCTCAAATTACTTAATCATTTTAATGGCTTCTTCTGAATAGTGCACCATTTAAAACTATCTGCACAGCCCCTCTATTAATAAATCAGGTAATGTCTCATAAAGCATGTGTCAGTGTTAGAGCATCTAGTATGCCACATCTTGACCAGCAGATAGGTTTACATTCAGACATACATGGATCTTAAAAGGTCTTTTAACAATACTTCAGCCTAAGAAATTAAACTCTACATAACAAATCTTTTCCACCACTGGTTACTTGTCTTTCTGAATTATATCATCTTTTCTAGCCCTTTATCATTTAGAAACTTACTAAATGGCATTTTATTTGGAGCCAAAAGATACAGGTTTCTAAACTCTATACTAGCAAATCCTTTAACCTTTTCTTTGATAAATGGTAACAATGGCTTTGGAATATGAATTAAGTTATTAGCACATCATAGATTTGTTGTGAAATTAAGAGTTAAATTAGATAGTGCATATAAAATATCCTACTGCAAAATAACTAGTAAGTAGCAGATGCTCAATAATATATTTCCATAAATGCTTTTTTTGAAAAATTAAAAAAATTCCCTCTTTCATCATCCAGCTATTTGCTATCTTGTTTCTTATGAATTCTGACCCCTGATGTAACCTTGTTTTATGTCCCCATCAGGACTTTTCCACCACTACATTTGTGCCAATCTTATGCCAAAATTTCATCTTTCAGTAAAATTGTTTGGCTACCAGAGCTATTTTGCCCTCGAGAATAAGAAAAGGGATTTTTAGTATTCGTATGATCTTGATATATTACAATGTCTGTTACATATTAGGTGCTCAGGAATGGTTCAATTCACGGATGTATTTATTGCATGCCTACTGTATTATAGACACCATGCTAGTTTATGAACATAAGGTAGTGAACACTACTGACAAGGTACCAGACCATTCAGAGATGCAGACAAGTACACAGGTAATTTCAATGGAAACTTTCCTCTGAACTTGGATAAAGTGCCTTGTCATTAGAAGCACAGGAAGAAGAGTATATCACAAACTTAGTCAGGAAAAGCCTTCCTAGAAGTTTTGTCTCATTTGAGACCCAAGAAAAGACAAAAAGAACAGATGGGTATTTCTGGAAGAAAGACTGAAAATGCAAAGACCTGTAAACCAGACAAAGATCATAATGTATTTAGGATGTGCTGAAGCAGATTCAAAAGAGAAAGAGTAAATTATTATTATTATTATTATTATTATTATTATTTTGAGACAGAGTATTATTCTGTCACCCTGCGTAGAGTGCCATGACATAAGCCTAGTTCACAGTGATCTCAAACTCCTTGGCTCAAGCAGTCCTCCTGCCTCACCCTCCTGAGTAGCTGGGATTGTAGGCATGTGCCATGATGTCTGGCTAGTTTTTCTATTTTTAGTAGAAAGGGGATCGCACTCTTGCTCAGGCTGGTCTCAAAATCCTAAGCTTGAACAACCCTCCTACCTTAGCCTCCTAGATTGACAGGATTACAGGTGTGAGCCACTGCTCCTAGCCATAAATTTATTTTAAATATGTATATTTGGGGTGCCAAGAGGAACATATAAGGAGATGCCCACTGAGTATTTGTATATAGAATCATGGTGCCTCTTAGAAATATCTGTTGTGTTGGGTATAGTAATTTAGACTTTGGCAGCAAATGATAACAATTGATTTGTAACTTAGCTTTGAAACTAAGATAACTAAGGCTGACAGAAAAGAAGGACTTTAAAATAGAGCTTAGAAGGAAAAGGAACTAACATTTAAAGGGCAAATATGTAAGAAATGAATAAAATAGCATAAATTTTAAGCTTATTATACTTTTATTTTTATACTAAAACAGTTTCCTGATATCTCTGTTTTTACCTGTTTTTTCAGTTGTTCATGATCTTATTTTTTTACTAGTATTTACGCAGACATTTTATTTATACTTTCCCAATAGTATTCATTCCAGTTATTTTCTGAGTGTTTTTTTAGCTGGAAGTTTAACCTTTACAAGGAGTGTATTAACAGCACATCAAGGTTGTGCTGTTTTAAGAAGTATAGGAAGACATGGAGGTACATAGGAAAACGTAGAAGATAGGAGAAATTATGTAAGAGAAATTGTAAAAGTGAACAAATTTAAATCCACTTTTATAAAATCCTTAAGTACAGAATAATTTAAAAAAATATTATCATGATTACCATTATCAGTTTTCCTTGGGCATCCAGGGAAATCTGTGTATATGCCAGTGAAATCTGTGTATATGCTAACTGCCCATAGTGACAAAAACAAGATTATAAATTGAATTATAAGTGAAATTCCAAAAAGGAAAAAAAAATCTTAATTTTAGGGCATTTTTATAAAGGCACATTTAATAATAATTTCCAATATAAATCATTATGGAATTCTAAATTTAAATTTAATCTAGTTGACAAAAATGAAAAAGGATATTTTCTTCTTATGAACCCAATTTCCAATTACATACTAGGAACTACTTTAAATGCTGCTCCAAAATGATTTCCTATACTAGGAATTGGTGCTAATTCCCATGAGGTAATATATTTGAGAAAATTGGTGGATCTTCCATTAACTTATCAGTTAGGGGAACAGTATATAAATCATGTCTTGATTTTAGAAAGGCTTTTAACAGCCACTTATCCCTGTGAAAGAAAAGCAGAAAATATGGACTGAACAATAGTAGAGTTCACTGTATCTGTAGGGAGTGGAAGGAAAGTGCTGAAAGGAAATTGGTTCTTATTTGTTTTATTAGAACAAATTCAATTAATAATTATTAAAATATCAGGTGTTTGCTGTATGCCATATGCTGTGCTAAGCCATTAGTTACTTCACATGATGGAAATATGTGTGCAAAAGAGACTTAAGCTCACATGAGTGAAAAATGAGATGAGTCCCCAAAAATACATAATGGAAAATGAAGCCACAATTGTAAAATATTTGTTTGATTGAAAAAGGGACATTATTTTCTGGAGAACAGAAATTCAAGTCCAAGTAACCTGCTTTTAAGAGATTTTTGACTCACTGGCAAGAAGAGTGATGAGGGTGCCACGGGGATTCAAAACTATGCCATGCAAAGAGCAAGCAATGGCTGGTAGAACCAAGTATGTACTGAGGTCTCTGGAAAATGTTTTGTTTTAAGAGCCAATTATCAGGTCACATTGGTACTCTCTCTGGGACCTATCCTGCTGATGAACATTACAGGCAAGTTCTTTCCTCTGAGAGAAGGAACATATGGAGTCAAAACTTAATTAAAGCAGTGGCAGAGCACCGAGCAAGAGAAGGAAAGCAGGGAGGGCAGACAGAAGGAGACAGTTATGCAGAAAGAGTAAGGAAAGAGAAAGAGAAGCAAGCAGGAGGGAATAAGAGAACCCTGGGCTCTTTTCCATCTTTCTGGTGACAAGTCTTTCACTCTCTGCCTTGCAACATTCTGTTAGAATATATATTCATGAGTCATTTATTCAGTAGGTGTTTTGAGTACCAACCATGTCTCATCAATTGCTCTAGGAGCAGAAGTACAGCAGTGAATTTGAAAGGAAAGTCCCTGCTCTTCTGGCATGTTTATTCTAGTGGAAAGAAACAAAATCTACTATAATTTTGTTTTTAATTCGTATTTTAAAATACTACAATTATTGCTTTCTAAATAATATGTTGTAGAGAGACAAAGGCAAGAACAGGGAGACTCAGCCAGGAAGAGATTATTGTATTATTCAAGGCAAAGAATATTGAATAGATAAGAGTGTGTGTTGCATGACTGGAGACTTGAGAGAACAGCAGCTTTGCGTGGGTGCAAGCTCTCTCCTGCAATTATTAAGTGTGAACAAGAAACAGACTACACCACATGGGATGGCGTGTAGCAAAGAATCTTTATTCTTGACCACCTTATATACACTGGTGGTCACACTTAATCTATGATCTCTAACTTTTTCTATCTAAGATTAACTTGTGGGGAAGACACCAAGTCTACAAATCAGCACAATTTTTTCTGCTTTTTCTTTCTTCTCAGACGTGTCAACTCTTGAGCAAGGTATCTAAATAAAAATCACAAAGAACTCTTGGGGAAGAAGGGGAAATAAAATCCCTCAAGCACACACTTAGTTTGCCTCATAATGGAGTAAAGACTTTGTTTCTCCACAGGACAGAGACGTTTAAAAGACAATATGTTTTTAACACCTGTCAACCTCTGGCCCTATCTCCAGTGAAGAGATTGTTAGTCCCTGACCAAATGGGTTTAATGGGAGCATGACATCAGAGAAACTGTTCTGGATTTTTACTTTCGAACAAACAGGCTCTGAGTATGCCTCAAGGGGAGCCCAGTTCTCCTTTTGCCTTTGTGTTAGCAAAAGCCATTTTTAACCTATTACAGACTTGCCTTGTGAGGCTTATGTGGGATAGTTTAACCCACTGTGTGAGAAGTGGACATACTTAAGACACATTTTGTAGGTAGAGTTTAAAAAATCTAATGATGCATAGATATGAAGGCATGAGCTAGAAAATAAATAAAAGCAATTTATAGAATTTTGGTTTGAGCAACTGTATGGTAGTGACACATAGTAAGATACAGAAGTCTTAATATTGGCGAATGGAAGATAATAAATATCCAAATGTTAGAAATAGATCAGATATCCAAGAGGAAATGTGAAGTCAACCATTGTGTAATAACAGAGATTGGGAAGAGTCAAGAGGAAGGGTAAAGTGGGGATATTTAATGAGTGCAAAAAATATAGTTAGATAGTTAAAAAGAATGAACTTAATATTTGATAAAACAACAAAATGACTAAAGTCAATAAGAAGTTATGGTAAAACCAGAAAAGTGGGAATGGAATGTTCCTAACACAAATAAAAGATAAATACTTGAGAAATGGATTTTTAAAAAGTGGTGCAAGAGGGGTTGATGGCTAAAAAAAAAAAGGAAAAAAAATATTTAAGTGATGCTAGATCTTCTTTCAATTAAATTTATGTTAATCAAATGAATGTTTTAAAAATCACATAAATTCATAGAAATGTAATATGTTATCAGTTATAACTTGTGTTGTCATGTTAAATCTTCTTTAAATTAATATTTATATAAGAATGTTATTGATGTAGTATTCTAAAGATTTTGTGAAATTTACCTAAGTCTGATGGTCCTGATGTCATGCTATTAGTTGAGATTCTTATAGTAAAATGCTGCACATAATAGAAATAAATGCATTTCATTGTCAAAGAAAAAAAAGAAGCATATTGGAAGCCATTCACTTGTTCATGGAGGCAGTAGTACGATAGTAGTCAGGGCACTCTAACGCTTGGAAGTTAAGCAGCAATTTAGATCAAAGAAGACTAATGAGGGTTGCCAGAAGTCAAGTGATAATGTTTTCTCAAGAAATGAATTGTCAATTGTGTCACACTTTGTGGAAAAGCAAAGTAAGACATTGAAAGAAGAGGCTGGGTGCAGTGGCTCACTCTTGTAATCCCAGCACTTTGGGAGACTGAGATGGGTAGATTGCCTGAGCTCAGGTGTTCAAGACCAGCCTGAGCAAGAGTGAGATCCCGTCTGCAAAAAAAATAGGCATTATGGCAGGACCTGTAGTCACAGTTACTTGGGAGGCTGAGGCAAGAGAATCACTTGAGCCCAAGAGTTAGAGGTTGCTGTGAGCTATGACACTACAGCACTCAACAACAGGGCACAAAGTGAGACTCTGTCCCCCCAAATAAAAGAAAAGAAAGGAAAAAGAAAAAAGAGAAATTGAAAGAAGAGAGAAAATTTGCAGTATATCTGGAGCCATATATGTCCTTGATGATCTAGGATTGAGTAATTTGTACAGTGGTAGGAATAAAATAGTCTGCTTTAAGTGATTTTTGAGGAAAGAACATGAGGTGAGAAAGACTATATAGCAATCATAGATATTTTGCTTCAAAACTTTACTTCTATAAAGACAGAAACTGGTCATGACTGTACATGTGGGGTATTGATTTGATTTGTTTTCTGTAAAATCATTAAAGCAAGGTCTCATGTTTGTGTACTTATGAACTGATGGGAACAATTCTCTGAAATTGTAGAAATGCATGCAGTAGATGAGGGCTGCCAGCAGGAGTGGAGTCAGGAGGAGTGAAAAGTGTGGGGCTGAGGCACAGAAGACAAAGGCAACAGTGGACCTTGGTAGAAGCAGGGAGAATTCATCTATATAGAGTGAGAGGAAGGAGGACACAGGACGTAGACAGCGAGGACCAGAATTTGTCTTTCATGATCTGAGATAGGATACTATTTTTATTGATTGAATTGTTAACCTCTTAAAGAAAGGAACCAGAACATATTCATCTTTTTACCTCAAGAGTCTAGCAGAGTATCTGGAATTATTAGTGCACTCAATGTTGTTAAGATAATTAATATAGAATAAAGTGATAATGACCCTCAGTCTCCAAAATAATTTCTTTTTTGTAAGTGATGAGAAGTAGAATTCAGCTATGAAAAGCCTGAATTTTTCTACACATTTTCATCTAAGTCTTCTCCAGAATATACAATGGTCTCATTTGGCTTGTGATAACTGGCTTTTATTTCTCCATTATATAATTCAGTAGAAAGTGGCAGTGTGGATAATGGAATTTTCTTTTTATCACAGTAAGAGCTTAGCCTCTACTTCTAAGAACTTCAGAAAAATAAAATAAAAGGACTAAAGTATATCCACTGAGTCCTCTTTTCATCCCCATCATTACTAGTCACTGCCTCCAAAATGATACATGAACCAAGGATAAATGTTATTCAATCACATATATGTGTACACATGTATACAGATAGGCTGTATTGTTGAAAACCTAACCTGCTCTAGATGTTATATATGTGAATTATGATATGATTTTCAAAATATATCTTTTGATAAAAATATTTTTGCAATAAGAATTTTAAAAATTAAACTTCCAATGAATGTATAAATCATGTTAAAAAATCTGAGCTATGAGTAAGAGTTTAGAAACACATATAGAACATATGCAACATAGTAAAATATTTTTTTATTATTCCAGAAATATTTAT
Organism: Loris lydekkerianus; assembly: GCA_963574355.1. NCBI lineage: Eukaryota > Metazoa > Chordata > Mammalia > Primates > Lorisidae > Loris > Loris lydekkerianus. The sequence goes on along the minus strand of CAUYPK010089711.1, from coordinate 27,321 downwards.
TATTTCCTACATATCAACATGCTAATAAGTCTTTCAGTCACAACAGTGAGCAAGATAAATAAGAGCTCTGTCTTCTTGGATTTACATTCCGGCAGGAGAAGGCAATATTTAGGAAGCCTGGATAACTTTAGACAATGCTAAGTGCTGAGAATAAAGGAAAAGAATAGAATGTGATTGAAGATATGGGTGAGGGAAGATATTTTAGATAGGATTGTTGGACAGTCCATTCTGTGTTGGTAACATTTGGGAAGAATCTTGACCAATAAAAGAGTGACAGCCTTGTGAAGATACATTTCACTGCCTCTGTTCTCTACTCTGGGCAGCCATTATGAGTCAACTTCCAGGCTGCTTTTGAGCTATGGAGACCTGTGGCTGGAGAATGTGAAAGAATATGAGATTAAAATATTGAATATACTATGAAGACACATTTAACACAAAATAGCACAAGATTCCGACATAGAAAGAGCATAGAAGGAAGACTTGGAATATCTTAATTCTACTTTTCCTTTTAATGTTTGGAAAAATATTGAAATATTGAAAATATTAAAAATTGAAATTCTAATTTCCTTCTCAGCAAAATAAGATAGGGTCAAATAATCCGTAGGAGCCCTTCTAGGTTTGATGGTCAATAATTATAATTACAAAGTGAAGTAGGATTTTAAAAAATTAGTACAATGTATGTATTTTTGATATTTAGACAAACAAGTATTTATCAAAACTGGGTCTGGAGAAGGCAATAAGAACTTTGTTTTCCCTTATGGTTAAGATTTTGGTTCTTATTTTTGATATTCCTTAAAATGAGATCTACTACTCCTCATCAATTATTTAAAAAAATACATAATGCATATTACATATTATTCATTTAAATCCACTCCATTTGTATCTTGTGTTGCTGAAACAATTTTGGTTGTAACTTTAAGTCTATTGATTTCTTTTTCTCCCTCTGATAGAACTATTATAAACCAAAATGATTCATCTCCTCATAGTGAAAATATTTTCATATTCAGGATGTACTGCCATAGAAGAGTGAAAAATCAATAGAGCAACACTTATTTGGTTAAATTTCTCAATAGGAAACATTACTCATTTTTAAATGCATATTTATAGTCATAAACAAAAGCTTTATCAGAGGAGTGTTAGAATTCTCCTTAGGGATTGCTATATATCCTTGTTTAAGAGATCTTCTTAGCAGTTGATTGTTTGCATCTAATTTTCTCATAAGCATGTATTATGTCTTTAAATACAATGTTGGCCTTTGGGGAAATGGAAAGGGTAAAACATAGCAATCAATAAAAATTGAATATTCTGAACATTTGTGTACATCTTTCATCAGTTATTTATAGTGAAAAAAATAAGAATGGAAAACCAAGTAAGATTAGGTAAAGGTGGGATTAACAGAAGAAATTACAAGAACAAAAGCTTAAGAAATACTGTTTCTGGAATATGAAAATGAACTTATCAGATAAATGCACCCACCCAAAGGAATAGTCAGTTTTACTGTCTTCATTTTTTCCAGACCCCTATTGCTATAGGGAACTTGCTTTCTAGAATTGAAAGTATACTACACTTAAGAGTATGTGGTAGAACAGTAATTTCATCAAAACTGGTTGATTTTGGAACTACATGTGGATTGGAAAATAACATATTTCTGAATCGTGTTTTCTTGAAATTGTGATTCAGATTGCTGGGTATGAAAACCAATGATCAATACTCTGGAATACCCTGCAGAATCTTATGGATTCCCAGAACACCCATAGTAAACACTATAGTGTGTCTGAAATTCTAGGATAGGAGGAAATAAGCTTCCAGTGTCTTTTAAAGTGAAATTAGCCAACTTTTTGAGGCAGTTTTTCTCATTGTTTTCTTATTATTAACTTCCTAAGGAGTCTTTTGGGATACTATTTTCCTAATTGTCTTCAACCCATGAAAATTTATCACCACAGATAACTATGTACACACCTGTTTATGCCCTATTTGTGTATCAGTGTTTTGAGCACAAAAATAGTAGGATTATTTTTTCCTGCTCAAGAACCAAGTTTTTGATGTGTATATGAGGTGGGGACAATATTTTCCTGTTGAGAATATGTGTTTTGAATAATTCCAGGTTTGGGGTATGAACTAGATAATATTTTAGTAGTTTTATGGAAAATGATTTTATTGGGACTCAGATATGTTATACACTTTGTAAGCTATAGAAGATGATGGTATTATCATTCATGCCAATGAAATCCATATTTTAATAATATGAATTTCAGAAAATGACTTAAAGAACATTGGAAAAGAATTCATCAGTCATTTTTAGTCAAGAAAACACAAACTACTTCAGTATACAAAGCAGAAAGAGAATTAATATTAATGATTTGGTCTCTGCAAAAGCCTTTGGAATGAAGAGGTGAATGTCAAGGAAGGTCACTACCAACTTTTAGAATAACCAAATTGAGTGTGATGTAGAGAATAAAGAAGTTCCCTCTGTTATCCAGAAGTTAGGAAATGGAACCATTGCCAATTGCCACAGCTGACTTATACCAATAAGGCAGGTGATTGGGAGGAGAGAAAAATTCATGTTTATTAAAGTTCATACATCTTAGTGCCACTGCTGAAGAAAAAAATAACATCTCCTGCTTCCTGTCCCCCAAATATTGCACAACAGCATGAGAAAGTGTCATCAAGAATGTAAAAATACTTAACACTAATGTAGAGGTGATGAGGAGGAGGAGCATAAAGGAAGGGAAGAGGAAGAAGAGGGAAGAAGAAGGAAAGCAAAGTTTCAAACCAAACAATGTGATGACATTAGGAGGTGGGACCTTGAGAGGTAATTACATAATATAGGCAGGAGTAGAACTCTTATAAAAAGATAGGAGAAACCTTGCTGTCTCTCTACTTGTCACCACAACAAGAAAACAGAAAACCAGGAATAAGGAATTCACCAGATACTGGATCTGCTAGCAACTTGATTTTAACTTCAGCCTCCAGAACTTTGAGAAATAAATATTTGTTGTTTAAACTATACAGTATATGCTATAGTAGCCTTATCTGATGAAAACATTAAGATGTAATTATAAGATTTTCCTTCCTCTCAACTTCCACTAAAAGCTTACCCTTTACCTAGACAAACCTATTTTTTGGTCCCCAAAGAAAAGGTAGATGAATTCTTGTTGCTTTACATAATGTTATTCAAGAAAGGATAAGAGTCTACTGCACTAACCCTAGAACCTAGCTGTTTAGATCCCTACATATGTGGAGGGTTATGGGCCAAATAATAAGCTTCCCAAGATAGCCATGCCCTAGTCTCTGGAACTCTTGAACGTGATACCTTATGGCAAAAGGCACTTTGCAGGTGTAATTGAGGTTGCAGACCTTACGTTAGAGACATTATACTGAGTCATTCAGTGAGAGAATCTAATCACAGGAACCTATAAATACAAAATACCTTCTTCAACTGGGAGCTGGAGAGAAAGAAAGAGTTAGAGAGAATGACAAAAAGGGAATATGGGGAGAAGAGGCAGGAGGAGAAATAGGAAGATCCAGCTCATGAGAAGTTGACTCCCCAGTGCTGGCTTTGGAGATGAAGAGCCAGTGTTCTTGAGAATATAAGGGGTGCCTAGAAGCTGAGAATGACCTTTGACTGATGGCCAGGAAGGAAATTGGGACTATACCAGCATGGAATTGAATTCTGCCAACAACCTGAAGGGCCCCAGAAGCAAAATTTTCTCCAGACCGTCCATATAGGAGCTTAGCTGACTAATACCTTGACTTCAACTTTGTAGGAAGCAGAAAAAAGAAACCACTTTGAAGCTACTAAGACTTCTGTTTATAAAAAATTCATACAAAAAATTTGTGTTGTTTAAAGCAATTAAATTGTTGGAAGTTTAGAGTATGAAACAACAATTCACCTTTTCCTTGTCACTTAAAACGTGGTGCAAGAGCCTATGAACCCTGTGACCCTCACTAATGTTCAACTGCTGCTAAAAAGCCATTATCAGTTATTTAAGATCACACTTGAAGCAGGACATTATCAGGATGGACTAGGACAAATCTATTAAAGTTCAAAAGGCCAACTAATAATTTAGTTGCTCTGATTAATTTTAGTAGTTAAATGTGAACCTAAAGAAGGGGCATGCAGTACATACAAGTACTGGAAAAGTGTTTTTTTTTTTTTTTTTTTTTAAACAATATGTGGAGAATAGAGCTTCTTCAACAATTGCAGGACTACATAAGAAACAGTGGAATGGCATAAGGCAATAGGGAGAAAAGGCACAAAGATTATAGGCAGAGGTCAGAAATAAAGAACTGGAGACATAATTAAAGGAAGAGAAATGGAAGTAAAGTGGAAAATTATCTTTGCTTTAAAAACTCTGTAAAGAGACTTGGCACCTGTAGCTAAGTGGTTACCATGCAGGCCACATACACCAGGGCTGTCAGGTTAGAACCCGGCCTGGGCCTTCTAAACAACAATGACAACTAACACAAGAAATAGCCGGGCATTGTGGCAGGCACTTGTAGTCCCAGCTACTTGACAGGCTAAGGCAAGAGAATCGCTTAAGCTCAAGAGTTTGAGGTTGCTGTGAGCTGTGCTGCCATAGCACTCTAGAGAGGGCAACATACTAAGACTCTGTCTCAAAAAACAAACAAACAAAAACAAAAAAAATCACATTTTGTAAAGAGTTAGCTCTAATTACTCTAATTATATAAATTGTAGATTCCAAAGGTAAAAGAAAACAAATTTAGTAAAATCTAAAATTAGTCTGCATATGTTAATGAGCAATTTGTGCATTATTCCCAGTAAAGTGTGCATGATTTAAAATTAAAATGAAAAAGGTGCTTTCATGTGCCATCTTAGAAAGCATGCCAATTCACTGAAAAGTTAGATGCAATATAGCTATATTATTAATATCACTAGAGATAAATACAGTAATAATCTGTCTATGGATATGAGAAAGTTTTCAAGTATCAGACTAGTAAAACAAAGTGTATGGTGCCTGACCAGAGATGAAGGAAAATGCATACAAATGGAGGTCTTGGGTCACATTCAAAGTAGACACCCCCTAAATAGACTCTCCTGTCCAGCTACAAGGAGTGCTATGGAATGCAAACAAAAACAAAAACAAATAAAAATAAAATCATTAAAAATTACAAGAGCTCAAGAGAGAGCAAGATTGTGGCCGAGTAACAGCTTCCTTGCAATTGGGCACCGTTAGTCTGGGGAGATAAGACTCTAGACATCACTGGCTGGTGGGATCTGCCTATAATCATACCTTTCAGGACACAGGGAGTCAGTGAGAGACTTCTGGACCCCAAGAGGAGGACAAAAGCACTTGAAAACTGGCAAGTGGTTTCGTGTGTTCATTCAGTCTAATCCCGCTGGCAGCTGTAAGTACAGCAGCAGTGAGACTGCAAACTAAAAAGGCCTTACCTGTGAGCTGTTTTGGTGTTTTTGGACTTGGCACTCAGTTGAACTGCCTTGGGAGAGTTTTGCAGGAGTGCAGAGAACTTTGAGCATTGTCTAGGGCCCCAGACTGAGCTGCTGAGCCAGAAGGAGCTAATAGTGTTTGGCTGTGGGCCATGCGGAGCCATTGTGAGAAAACTGCCCCATCAAGCTCTGCCCTCAGGATTGCAGAGCAAGGATCAGATGGGAGCTAGTAATCTAGTGGCTGAGCAGCCTAAAGGTGGGGACTGAGCTACCTTACAGCCTTAACCCTCAGGGGCAGAGTGAGATCAGTTTTGGCACACTAGGTAAGTGGATAACCACTTCAGCAGTGATCCCAGCAACAAGCACTTTCCTGGGAAAGCTTCTGCTTAACCAAGTTTAGAAGTTTAAAGTGACTTTTAAAAGGGATGAAGAGAGATTTAGGGTCTGTACCCTGTAGGGTTTGAGAAATCAACAGAGGCCTCCAGTCCTATCAGCATTGTGATTAACATCTCATACTCCAGAATATCACCTGTTGCCCAGACAATATTCAACTATATATATATATTGCTTTGTTTTTAGTTTCGTTTGTTTGTTTTCGTTTATTTATTTATTTTGTTGTTGTTTCCTTTTTTACTTTCAACCTTTTCCCTATAGATTTTTCTTTTCTTTCTCCATTTTTCTAGTTTAAATAAAATTTCCCATTGTTGCCTTTTCAATAATTAGAACTTCATTTTTGCTAGTGTTTCTACCCCTATTATTTGTTTTTTCACCCAAATTTATCCCACAAAGTTTTATGTTTGCTTGTTTTGGTTTGATTTATAGCATTTTTGTCTTTTCTCTCCACTTGATGAAGGTGGGGTACTGTGTCAGATCACGCTAGCAAAGGGCTGCTGACCACAAGGAAACCACCCAATCTGGCATCCCCAGAGGTTGGGTTTGTTTTTTTTTTAAAGTTGTTTCAAAGTACCCTACTGTACACCTATATTGCTCTGTCTCCCTCTTTCTGTGCCTTTCTTCTTTTTGTCAATATTCCCTTTTACACACATCCCTCTCCTTTCTCTTTTTTCTTTTCTTTCTTCCTTTCTTTTTCTTTTATCCCTTTTTGCTTTTCAACCTTCTCATCCTTCTGGTCCTGTACCAAAAGGATTCATCAAAACCCTAGTCCACAAGCACGGCAACTTAAGGAGCAAGAGGAAGTGAAAGAAAAATTAGCACAAGGAAACAGATAAAAGAAATTACTTATGAGGAAGAATCAGCAGAAAACTCCTGGCAACATGAAGAACCAGTCCAGAGCAACCCCTCCAAGGGACCATGAGGTAGCTACTGCAGAGAATTCCACCTATAAAGAAATGTTAGGAATGACAGAAAGGGAATTTAGAATACACATGATGAAAACTTGAAGGAAATGATGGAAACAATGAAGGCAATTGCTAATAATGTGGAAAATAACCAAAAGGAAATCCAAAAACAGAATCAAATTAGAGATGAACAATATAAAGAATATAGAAAGGATATAGCAGAGCTGAAGGAACTGAGGCAGTCAATTAGGGAACTTAAAGATGCAATAGAAAGTATCAGCAACAGGTTAGACCATGCAGAAGAAAGAATATCGGAGGTAGAGGACATGGTTCTTGAGATAACTCAGATAGTTAAAGAGTCAGAAAAGAAGAGAAAGAAAGCACAACATTCACTGACAGAATTATGGGACTTTATGAAGCATTCTAACATATGAGTTATAGGAATCCCCAAAAGGGAAAAAGACTGCCCCAGGGAAATGGAAGCCATACTAGAGAATTATAAATGAAAGTTTCCCAAATATCACCAAAGATTCTGACACACTTCTTTCAGAGGGATATCGGACCCCAGGTTGCCTCAACTCTAACCAAGCTGCTCCAAGACACATTGTGATGAACCTGTCCAAAGTCAAGACAAAAGAAAAGATTCTGCAAGCTGCCAGGAGTAAGCGCCTGTTGACCTACAGGGGGAAAATCCATCAGAGTGACTGCAGATTTCTCTAATGAAAATTTCCAAGCAAGAAGACAATGATCATCTATCTTTAATCTACTTAAACAGAACAATTTCCGGCCCAGAATTCTTTATCCTGCTAAGCTAAGCTTTAAAATTGATGGAGAAATTAAGTCATTTACTGATATACAAACATTGAGGAAATTCACTACAAGACAAGCTCTACAGGAAATACTTCAACCTGTTTTACACACTGACCATCATAATGGATCAGCAGCAAAGTAAGAACTCAGAAATACTGAGACAGAACCTAACTTCCACACTGATGCAAAAGATAAAACTAAGCAAAGGATCTCACAAAATAAGATGAATAGAATACTACCACACTTATCAATTATCTAAATAACTGTTAATGGCTTGAATTCCCCACTGAAGAGGCATAGATTGGCTGACTGGATTAAAAAACACAAACCATCCATTATGGTTTCCTTTTGCAGGAAACACACCTGACTTCAAAAGACAAATTAAAACGCCGAGTCAAGGGTTGGAAGACAATTTTTCAGGCAAATGGAATTCAGAAGAAAAGAGGAGCTGCAATCTTATTTTCAGAAACATGTGGATTTAAAGCAACTAAAGTCAAAAAAGTCAAAGATGGTCACTTTATATTGGTCAAGGGAAAAATACAACAAGAAGATGCTTCAATTCTAATATTTATGCACCCAATTTAAATGCTCCAAGATTCTTGAAAGAGACCTTACTCAGTCTGAGGAATATGTTATCTGATAATACCATAATAACAGGTGACATTAACACTCCTCTTACAGAGCTGGACAGATCCTCTAAACCAGGCATCCTCAAACTGCAGTCCGTGGGCCACATGAAGCGGTGTGAATTGTATTTGTTCCTGTTTTGTTTTTTACTTCAAAATAAGATATGTGCAGTGTGCATAGGAATTTGTTCATAGTTTTTTTTTTTTTTTTTAAACTACAGACCGGCCCTCCAATGGTCTGAGGGGCAGTGAATTGGCCCTCTGTTTAAAAAGTTTGAGGACACCTGCTCTAAACAGAAATTGCACAAAGATACAAGAGATTTAAATGAGACCCTAGAACAACTGTGCTTGATAGGTGCATATAGAACACTCTATCCCAAAGATAAAGAATATACATTCTTCTCATCACCCCATGGAACATTCTCCAAAATTCATCATATCCTAGGCCACAAAACAAACCTCAATAGAATGAAAAGATTTGACACTTTATCTTGTATCTTCTCAGACCATAAGGCACTAAAGGTGGAACTCAACTCTAACAAAAATGTTCAACCCCACACAAAGGCATGGAAATTAAACAACCTTCTGTTGAATAACAGATTGGTGCAAGAAGAAATAAAACAAGAAATCATTAACTTCCTTGAGCATAACAACAATGAAGACACAAGGTACCAAAACTTGTGGGATACTGCAAAAGCAGTTTTGAGAGGAAAATTCATCGCTTTACATGCCTACATTAGAAAAACAGAAAAGGAGCGCATCAACAAACTCACAAGCCATCTTATGGAATTAAAAAAGAAGAACAATCTAAGCCTAAACCAAGTAGAAGAAAAGAAATATCCAAAATCAAATCAGAGATCAATGAAATTGAAAACAAAAGAATCATTCAGAAAATTAATGAAAAAAAAGTTGGTTTTCAAAAAAATAAATAAAATTGATAAACCTTTGGCCAGACTAACTAGAAATAGGAAAGTAAAATCTCTAGTAACCTCAATCAGAAATGATAAAGGGGAAATAACAACTGATCCCACAGAGATCATCTCTGAATACTACCAGAAACTCTATGCCCAGAATTTTGACAATGTGAAGGAAATGGATCAATATTTGGAATCACATCCTCTCTCTCAACTTAGCCAGGGAGAAATAGAGCTCCTAAACAGACCAATTTAAAGCTTTGAGATAAAATAAAAAAGCTTCCAACAAAAAAATGCCCTGGTTCAGATGGCTTCACACCAGAATTCCATCAAACCTTTAAGGAAGAGCTTATTCCTCTAGTACAGAAATTACTCCAAAAAATTGAGGAGGAAGAAATCTTCCCCAACACGTTCTATGAAGCAAACATCACCCTGATACCAAAACCAGGAAAAGACCCAACAAAAAGGAGAATGTCAGATCAATTTCACTCATGAATATAGATGCCAAAATTTTCAACAAATTCCTAGCCAATAGATTACAGCTTATCATAAAAAAAGTCATACATCATGATCAAGTAGGTTTCATCCCAAGGATGCAAGGCTGTTTTAACATATGCAAGTCCATAAACATTATTCCCCATATTAACAGAAGATAATAATTGATCCTCTCCATAGATGCAGAAAAAGCATTCAATAAAATCCAGCATCCTTTCCTAATTAGAACATTGAAGAGTATAGCCATAGGTGGCACATTTCTGAAACTGATTGAAGCTATGTAGGACAAACCCACAGCTAATATTTTACTGAATGGAGTAAAACTGAAAGCTTTTTCTCTTAGAACTGGAACCAGACAAGGTTGTCCTCTGTCACCTTTACTATTCAACATAGTGCTGGAAGTTCTAGCCAATACATTTAGGCAAGACAAGGAAATAAAGGGAATCCAAATGGGAGCAGAGGAGGTCAAACTCTCCCTCTTTGCTGACGACATGATCTTATACTTAGACAATCCCAAAGACTCAACCACAAGACTCCTGGAAGTCATTAAAAAAAAAAAAAAAACAGTAATGTCTCAGGATATAAAGTCAATATCCACAAGGCAGCACCCTTTGTATACACCAATAACAGTCAAGATGAGAGGCTAATGAAGGACACAACTCCCTTCATCATGACTTCAATGAAAATGAAATACCTAGGAATATAACTAACAAAGATTTCTATAAAGAAAATTATGAAATTCCCAGAAAGGAAATAGCAGAGGATATTAACAAATGGAAGGACACATCATGCTCATGAATGGGAAGAATCAACATTGTTAAAATGTTTATACTTCCTAAAGCAATCTACCTATTCAATGCCATTTCTATTAAAATACCAACATCGGACTTTCAAGATTTGGAAAAAATGATTCTGCATTTTGTATGGAACCAGAAAAAAAAAACTCGTATAGCTAAGGCAGTTCTTTGTAATAAAAATAAAGCCAGGCGCATCACCGTACCAGAATTTAGTTTGTACTACAAAGTCATAGTGGTCAAGACAACATGATACTGGCACAAAAATGGAGACATAGACACTTGGTATTGTATAGAAAACCAGGAAATGAAACTAAAATGTTACAACCACCTAATCTTTGATAAACCAAACAAGAACATACCTTGGGGGAAAGACTCTCTATTCAATAAATGGTGTTGGGAGAACTGAATATCCACATGTAAAAGATTGAAACTGGACCCACACCTTTCCCCACTCACAAAAATTGATTTAAGATGGATAAAGGCCTTAAATTTAAGGGATGAAACAATAAAAATCCTCAAATAAAGCATAGGAAAAACACTGGAAGATATTGGCCTGGGGAAAAACGTCATGAAGAAGACTGCCATGACAATTGCAACAACAACAAAAAATAAACAAATAGGACTTCATTAAACTGAAAAGCTTCTGTACAGATAAGGAGACAACAACCAAAGCAAATAGACAACCCACATAATGGGAAAGGATATTTTTATATTTTGAATCAGACAAAAACATGGTAACTATAGGATCTATAGAGATCTCACATTAATCCACATGAAAAAAGCCAACAATTCCATATATCAATGTGCAAGAGACATGAATAGAACCTTCAATAAAGAAGACAGACAAATGGCGGAAGAAGACAAACATATGAAAAAATGTTCATCATTCCTATCTATTAGAGAAATGCAAATCAAAACCACCCTGAGATACCATCTAACCCCAGCGAGAATGGCCCACATCACAAAATCTCAAAACTGCAGATGCTGGTGTGGATATGGAGAGAAGGGAACACTTTTACACTGCTGGTGGGACTGCAAACTAGTACAACCTCCCATTTGATCCTGCGATCTCATTATTGGGCATCTACCGAGAAGGAAAAAAATCCTTTTATCATAAGGACACTTGCACTAGACTGTTTATTGCAGCTCAATTTACAATTGTCAAAATATGGAAACAGCCTAAATGCCTACCAGCCCAGGAATGGATTAACAAGCTGTGGTATATGTACACCATGGAATACTATTCAGCCATTAAAAAAAATGGAGACTTTACATCCTTCTTATTAACCTAGATGGAAGTGGAATACATTATTCTTAGTAAAGCATCAAAAGAATGGAGAAGTATGAATCGTATGCACTCAATTTTGATATGAGGACAATTAATGACAATTAAAGTCATGGTGGGGGAAGGGGAGAGCAGAGAGAGAAAGAAGGAGGGAGGGTAGAGAAAGGAAGAGCAGAGAGAGGGAAGGTGAGTGGGGCCTTGGTGTGTGCCACGCCTTTTGGGGGCAAGACAGGATTGCAAGAGGGACTTTTCCTAACAAATGCAATCAGTGTAACCTGGTTTATCATACCCTCAATGAATCTCCAACAATAAAAAAATAATAATAAAAAAAAATTACAAGAGCTCTTCATGTAGAGATTTTAAAAACTGGTACCAGAGTGAGAAGAGGAAGTCTAGCCAAAGTGTAACTTTAAGGTTCTTTATTAGAATAGAAAATAACCTGACTTGATAATAATAATAACAATGATTATCAGTAATTTATTGAACACTTATGGTGTAAATGAGAGTTATTTTATAAGGTGATTATTTTCAGTATTGTTTACTTTTCCAAATTCTGTGAGTGTCCACGTATGTCCACGTATGTCCAGGCTTTTTTATTACCCCTGCCACACACTGGAAGAAAAGGAGTTGTCTTGGGCCATATATTCAATCAACAACACTAACGAGAGCAGATGTTCCAAAAAAAGGTCTGTGTATATTTTTTTGTAATATCTGACACCACAGATAAGTAAAAAACGTCCTCACAAAATCAGCACCTGTCCCACAGGCCACAGTTTGGACACAACTCTATAGTGGAAGAAACTGAGACAAATAAAATGCAATCATTTGCTCATAATTAATAGAAACTGTCAGAACAGGCATTTAAAAACAAAATGTTGAAGGATAAGTGATATTTATACTAAAAACCATGGAAATGTCTATTCCTAAAAACTATCTCAAAAGTTTATCATTTCTTCACCTACACTACTTATTATTTAAATAAAGTGGCAATTAATGAGTAAGACCGAAATCTCTGCACTGTTCAGTAAACATGTCTTAGATCACTACCCAGCCTAAATAACTGTAGTGCTTACTGAATGTATGTGCTTTTCAGATAGATTGCTCTAAATGTATTTTCTACTAGTTTTTAATCACTCTTTCTATATGAAGGACCCTAATGTCTTCTCCCTTGTAGATATTTTAAATGTGCTTTTTATTATTTGAAATTTGGCTTTGTGATATTTTTGAGAACACATTTTTGTTTGATTAAAGCAACACATGTCAATTTATTATTTAGGTATGCTTTCTTCCTAATATATTAAAAATCATTTGTTTAAAGTTTACAAAAGTCTTTTATAGATTTTATTTAAACAATGTTAAACTGGGTGGTGCCTGTGGCTCACTGAGTAGGGCGCCAGCCCCATATACCTACAGTAGCAGGTTAGAACCTGGTACCCGCCAAACTGCAAACAAAAAGTAGCCGGGCGTTGTGGTGGGCCCCTGTAGTCCCAACCACTCAGGAGGCAGAGGCAAGAGAATCACCTAAGCCCAAGAGCTGGAGGTTGCTGTGAGCTGTGATGTCACAGCACTCTACCAAGGACAAAAAGTGAGACTGTCTGTAAAGAAAACATAAATAATAAAATAAAATAAACAATGCTAACCTAATAAATTGCTGTGTGGAATATTTGCATGTCTTATATTTCAATATGCTCATTAACTTGTGGTTTTCTTTGTAAATAGTCCTAGCACATTTAATTTTTAGTTTCCTTCCTTAGGAATTTGTCCTTTGTCTTACCACAGTGATACGGTCTGTTTTCATCTTGTTTTCCAAGTGGTTAATGATGGCATGTAGAAAAGCTGTTTAATGTTATAGGGATTACATACTAGGCTGTGTTACTATTGTATTTATTTTTATAGTTTTTACTACTTTTTTGAGATTTTCAGTAAATAATCATATCACTTAAATATTATTCTATTTTTTTCATAATAGTTCATATATCTTATTCATTTAATCTTATACCACTGGCTCAAAATTGACACAAATTATGGTATAATAGTAGTGATAATGTATATCATTGAATCAGTCTTGCTACTAGTGAAACTATTCTCACTTTGAATATACAGTATACAGTATACTGTATAATTACTGTACAATTAAATATACAGTAATTTGATATAAAGAGCATAAAAAATAATGGTTAAATTTCATTGAAAAATATCAAGAAGGTAATATTGTTTGTACAATGATAATATTCATTGTACATCCTAATATGACAAAATTTGTGTATCAAATTCTTGAGGATAAATCATCTTTGAATTACTGGCATTGTTATTGGCTACTGACTATTTTTCTTTATGTATATTGCTTGATTTATGTTAAATATTTCATTTCAGAAATGTGTATAAACATTTCATGGTAAAATCAATTTATAGATTTTTTTTTCTTTGTACCATCTTCACGTGTGCACATTACAATTCTACTTGATTCACAAAGGAAGCTTAGAAGCTCTATTTTGTTTTGTTTTTTTAATATTTATTTTTAAATTTCATAATGTTACAGAGTAAAAATATTTTGCTTGTTACTTTTTGTTGGGGTCAAGGTTATAATTGTATCTATCCCCAAGATACTGTGCATCATATTAAGTGTAAATTTCCTGTGCCTTCTTCCTCTTTCCCCCCTGCTTGATTTCCATTGAATTCTACTACACACATATGCATGCATCTTGATCAGTCATTCCATTTTAAAAGTGAGCACATGTGGTGTTTGTTTTTCCATTCCTGTTATACTTCAGTTAAAAGAATGGTCTCGAGTTCCACCCAGGTTGTTTCAAAAGTTATTAGTTTGTCATTTATTTTCATGACTGACTAATACTCCATGGTAGATATATATATATATACCATATTGTATTAATCCACTCATGAATTGAAGGTCACATGGGTTGATCCCATATTTTTACAGTAGTGAGTTGGGCTCCTATAAATATTCCTGTGTAGGTATCATTGTAATGAAGTGACATCTTTTCCTTTGAATAGTGGGATTACCTAATCAAATGGTAAGTCTGCTTTTAGTTCCTTCAGTAATCTCCATACCACTTTCCATAGAAGTTGTTCTATAATAATTTACATAAAAAGCAATACATGCTTATCAAACAAAATAATTTGCCAACAACTGTTTTGTCCCAGCATCTTCCTTACTTTTTCTTAGAGCCTTTATAATGTACCTCATCTTATTGACTTATTCAGTCATCCTATTACCACAAATCTTTTTTTTTTTTTTTTTTCTAAAATTATACATTACTTTTATGGGCTGCCAAAGTTTCCACTTATTTCTCCAAATAACTGGGAAATTATCAGAAGACAAGGTTGTGAGTTGACCATGTAGGAGATGATACTTTCAATTTGTTCTCATCTGCCACAAATCGGAGACATCTCTCAAAGTCTGTGTGGCCGATTGCACCTGTGAATTGTGTCTGGCCATCTTACGTGTTTTCTACCTTGATGTCATTTGGTCATTGCCATGAGGAGCTGGTAGAGAGGGGAACACATGTAATCGGATTGCTAACTCAACTAACTTACCTGGAAATGCTATTGGAATGAATATTTTAATCTAAATTACTATATGTTAAAATTCTAATCAACACAAAAATTGTCAATTAAGCCAAAAGACTCCCAAATAAACCTCCCTTGACAAGAATGGTAACAATAACATTTTCCTTTCCAAATTTGCCATTATGAATACCAAAAGAAACGTAATGATTCTAAGGGGAAGCAGTGACGATGTTTCTCTTGCCCTATCCAGGCGCGCCTTATCAGCAATATTTCTGTTTAGGTAGCTGTCAGCAGGTATACAAAATCTACAGGACTTCTATTCTCAGAGACATTTCTTCTCAGCATTGACAAGCTGTGAGAAAACAGGAACTCCTTTTCTTATTAAGAACCGACTCGGGATCATTCCGTCTATGGAACTGACTTCGTACCCCCTGGTGAAACTTCGCTGGCACTAGCAATTTTCTTTTAATGGCTTTATAAAATGGCTGGAACATTTCAGTTAGAATCTGAATTGCACTGAGTTTTGCCAAATTTAGCACACTGCTTCTGATAATAGCTCTATTCGTGCGTTTTACAGTACCTCTCAAATTTAGTACCTAGATGATCAGCCAGAAATATTGAAACAGGAAATAAATTAGGCAGTAGGAATTATTCTACTGAAGTCCTGCTTGGATAGATCTACATACTTATATCAAGTTTTCAGAATTCTCTTTCACTTGCTTTCAGAATCTTGGATGAGTACTCTTTTCTGGAAGAATTTATTTAGCTAGGAACAGTGGCTCACACCTATAATCCTAGCATTTTATAAGGCTGAGGTGGGAAGAACACTTGATTCCAGGGGTTTAACACCAGCCCAGGCAACACAGTGAGACCCTGTCTCTACAAAAAATAATAATAGTGTGGTGGCAAGTGCCTGTAGCCCCAGCTGCTAGGGTGGCTAAGTCAGGAGATTCACTTGAGTTGAGGAATTTGGGACTATTGTGAGCCATGATCATGCCACTACACTCCAGTTTGGGCAACAGCAAGACCTTATCTCAAAAAAACAACCAAACAAAAACCCCCAAGACTTCATTCAGTAAATTCACTTACAATTACCTTTATAGAAGATAATTTATTTCCCCTAAAGATATTCTAAGCATTAAATAAAATAATAACAAAATCTTCCCCATGTAATCAGATTGCTAACTCAATCTGAGCGCTAAATTTGGTAATAGAAATAATATTATTGTTTTAGCTATTCACAAAGACTTCTGTGTTTGAGAAAAATACTGAGACAGGAAAATAAGCCTGAGGTCACAGCTGCTTTAAAGAGGTGATTTACATCTCCAAAATATTTGATAAGACTTGTTTTCATACTAAAGTTAATATTTCTTAAAAGAACAATTATTCCCTTTTATCTGGTCTCTATATTTTCAGGTCCCCTTGAATGTTGCACTACAAACTCTACTAGAGTTGATAGGAGAGCTTTCATGCTGTAAGTTTTCCTGATTTCAAGTATAGATACAAGTGAGATCAAGCAATACACATGTCTGCTTCTATCATTTATAAATTGCTTTTCCCCTTTAATTTATACACATAATTGAAACATAAAATACTTAGAAGGGATGATTGCCTATGTACGTAATTTAAATTCCCTACAGGTGGGGCTAAAAATTTAACTGTTTTCATTTGTGAATAAAATTATTTTAGGTCATTAAATGACCATAAAAAATCACTAATGTTTATACATTTCATCCTATTTCAGTAAACTATATTTCTATCATTAAAATGTAAGCATATGAATATAATTACACAACATTCTAGTACATAATATACACAATGGGAGAGTATTTTATCACAGATGTAAGATCTCACTTCATATTTTTATATTTTGGGTTTAGAATCTAAACTAAATTTTATTTAATCTTTGCTATCTTTGCTAGCATTAAAAAAAAGAGAACCTTGTGTTACAGTCATATAATCTTGGCACCTGAAATTATGCTAAGAAATAATAACATGTTACTTCCTTTGTGATGCTGCATTGAATGAAATGACAAGGAAATTATGATATGAGCAGGGCCAAGGTCCTCAGGTTTTATAGTAATGACTACAGTATGATTATATAAGAGATTTTTGATATCAGCTATATTTTACCACAGTATTTTTGTCTTTAGTTTCTTCTAGAGAGACATATATTATTTATGATTTGGCTGAAAATGAAATGGCTCCAGGGATTAGTAATGAGATGTGGAAACTTTCATCTTAAAGTTTCTAGTTCCAGCGCATCATATCTATGTCAAAGGTTCTATATTACTTGTTGACTATGACATATAATAAGTAACTTGAATTTAGAGAATTATGTTGATACATGAGACCAAATTTCATCTATTGGAAGCTACATCTTCCCAAGGAATCAGCAACCTTCCTGTAAGTTTTACAAGGGTATGATAATTACTTTCTTCTATAGATTCTATCTCCATATCGTGCCACATAACCCAAAAGCCAAGCAGAGTAGACTACTCTATCAACCTGCTGTTGGTCCATTAGCCAGTGTTGTCAATTTTATTTTGGTTATTTGATTGGCTTAACCATTAGGTTATTGTTGTTATTATTTTATGAATATTTTAGGTAATATTTATTAAGTGTCTACATCTGTTCTTTTATATCATATGCATAAAATTATTTGATCATTTGAAAACTCTATGAGGTAGAGATTTTAATACTGATTTTACGAATTGAGTAAACTGAAATTAAAGTCAATATGGACTCAAATCAAAGGCATTACTTTTATGCTATACAGCAGTTTAACTCACCCCCATTTAATAGACCTATTTTTAATTTCAAAATATTAATTGTGTTAAAATGTTTTTTGTTACATGGCTACATTGTATAATGATCAAATCAGGGCTTTTATGTTGTCACCACCAATACAGTGTTCATTGTATCTAACAGGTATTTTGCTATCTCTTACCCCTAACCACTTCCCTCCTTTTTAGTTTTCCATGTCCTTTATGTATATTTGTGCCAATATGTGCCAATTAATTAGCTGCCACTTATTTATTAATGAAAACATGTGGTGTTTGTTTTCTCATTCCTGAGATACTGAACTTATGATAATCTCCAGTTCCCTCTAAATTGCTGTGAGTAACATTATTTCATTCATTTTTATAGCTAAGTAGTGTATGTAAGATATATTCGTACACACACATACACACAGGGTGCCAAAAAAATGTATACACATTTTAAGAAAACACTGTAAAGTATAAACTGATAAGGTCTGCTATCTTGTAAATTGTATCTTGTATCCCTTATAATTGCAAAAGTCAAACACAACTTGAATACATACAAATGTATACACACATAGTATTTTTTTTATCCACATATAAAGTGATGAGCACTTAAGTTGATTCCATATCTTTGCAATTATGAAATGTGCTGTGGTAAACATTCAAGTGTATGTGTCATTTTTCTATAGTTAGATTCTCAGCAGTAGGATTGCTGGATCGAATGGTAGGTCTACTTTTAGCTCTTTGAGTAATCTCCATATTGTTTTTCATATAGGCAATACTACTTTACAGTTCCAACAATAGTGTATTAGCATTTCTTTTACTACACATTCATTCCAGCACCTGTTGTTTTTTAACCTTTTAATAATACCATTCTGACAGAGATGAGGTGATATCTCCTTGTGGTTTTAATTTGCATTTCCTTGAGGATTAGTAATATTGAACATTTTTCTTATGGGTTTTGGCCAAATTTCTATCCTCTTTGGGAAAAATTTCTTTCATGTCTTTTACTCATTTTTAAATGGGGTTATTTGGTTTATTTATTGCTATTTAATTTGAGTTCTTTGTAGATTCTGGATGTCAATTTTTTGTCAGATATATAGGTTCAGAATACTTTCTCCCATTCTGTGAATTGACTATTTACTTTGTCAATTATTTCCTCTGCTGTACAGAAACTTTTTAATTTAATTAAGTTCCACTTAATTATTTTGTTTCTGGCGTATTTACCTTTCTGGTCTTAGTCATAAATTCTTTGCCTATCCCAATGTCTAGGAGAGTTTTTTTCTGTATTTTTAAATATATTTTTATAATTTCATGCCTTCTATTTAAGTCTGTAATGTACTTGGAATTACTTTTTTGTATATTGAGAGAGATATCGTATTTCATTCTTCTGCATGTGGCTGTCCAATCTTCTCAGCACCATTTACTGAATAGAGTGTATGTTTTCGTCTGTTTTGTTTGCGATAAGGTTTTCTGTATGCTCTATTCTGTTCCATTGGTCTATAACTGTACATTTAAACAAGTACCACACTGTTTTCCTTCTGTTGTTTTGTAGTATAATTTGACAGCAGCTAACTTAATGCCTCCAGATTTACTCTTTTTGCTTAAGATTACTTTGGCTATTCAGGCTCTTTTTGCTTCCAAATGTAGCTTAGGATTACTCTTCCTAGATTGGTGAAATAAGACATTGGTATTTTAATGGGAATTGTGTTGAATCTTCAAGCAGAATGGGCGTTTTAATTGGGAAAGAGGTCAATCTATCCCTGCTTGCGAACAATGTAATCTTATATCTAGAAAACCCTAAGGACACCACCAAAAGGGTATGACTTCTCGTACAACGTTAAACAGAAGTGGTGGCAGTGGGCACTGTTGTCTTGTTCCAGTTCTGTAAAGAATGTTCTCAACTTGTCCCTGTTACATGTAATGCTGACTGTGAGTTTGTCATATACAGCTTTTGTAATTTGTAGGTGTGTTTCTTCTATGCCTACCTTGTTGAGAGTTTTAATCATGGAACTGTGCTGGATTTTATTGAATGTTATTTCTGCACAATTAAAATGATCATATATTCTGTGCTTCTTTGTATGTGGCAAATCACATTTATTGATTTATATATATTAAGCCATCCTAGAATCCCTGGGATGAAACTTAATTATGGTGAAAAAGCTTTTTGATGTGCTGTTAAATTCTATTTGCTGGTATATTGTTGGGAATTTCTACATCAATGTTTATAAGAGTTACTGTTCTGCAGTATTCTTTCTTTTTGTGTCCCTTCCTGGCTTTGGTCTCAAGGTCATATTGACTTCTTGGAATGAGCATGGAGGATTCCCTCCTGCTCAATGTTATGGAATAACGTCTATAGGTTAGGTGCCAGTTCTTCTTTGGAGGTCTTATAGAACTTGACTATGAATCCCTTTGGTCTGGGCTTTTTTGTTGGGAGATTTTTTATTACTGCCTCAGTTTATGTTCATTATTGCCTAGTTCAAAATTTCTATTTCTTCCTGATTCAGGAATTTATCCATTTCTTCAGGGTTTTCTAGTTTGTGTGTATAAACATTTTCATAGCATTCATGGATTACATTTTGTGTTTCTTTGTTACCAGTTTTAATGTCTCCTTTTTTGTTCCTTATTGAACTTATCCGGAGCCTTTCTCTTCTATTTCTGGTTAGTATGACTAGTAGTCTACCTATTTCTCTTTCTTTTATGTTTTGTTAATGAACCAAATTTTTGTTTTACCCTTTTATTTTAGTTTGTATTTCATTTAGTTCTTCTCTGAGCTTTGATATTTCTTTTCTTCTACTGGTTTGGGGTTTGATTTGTTCTTTTTTTAGTTCCTTGAGATGTGATACCAGGTTAATATTTTGTGATTCCTCTGTCTTATGGAAGTAAACAATGAAGACTATAAATTTTCCACTTAACACTACCTTTTATGCATCTATATTTTGAAAACTTGGGTCTGCTTTGTTGTTCAGTTAGAAGAACCTTTGATTTTCATCTTAATTTTATCACTGGCCCAGGGATCATTCAGCAGAAGGTTGTTTAATTTCCATGACTTGTGGAGACTTGAAATTTCTAGTTTTATACCACTATGATCTAAGGCAATATATGATATGAATTCAATTTTTCTGAATTTTCTGGACTTTCAAGATCTATGATGAGTTCCATCTTGGAAAATATCCTACTTGCTGATGAGAAGATATGTATTCTGCAGCTTTTAAGTGAATGTTGTGTAAACGTCTGTCGGGTTCGTTTGTTCTAAAATCGTATCTAAGTCTAGAGTTTCTTCTAGATTTCCTGCTTTAATGATCTGCCCAGTTTTGTCAGCAGTTTACTGAAGCCCCTAGTGATTATGACACTATTTTTTATTTATTTGCTTAGATCTAGTTGAGTTTATTTTCTCAATCTGGGTACTCCTGTGTTAGGTGCTTATATATTTAGAGTTATGTCTTCTCACTGAATTCTCCTTTATCTTTATGTAATCACCATATTTGTCTTTTTCTTTACAATTGTTGATTCAACATTAATTTGCCTGATAAAATTAATACAAGCTACACCTGCTTGGCTTTGGTTTCTTTTTGTGCGGAATATTTTTAAGCCTCCCTTGATCTTGTGTCTGTGGGAATCCTTGTAAGATACACTAGCTATCAGTTTTTTTCCTCTTTGCCAGTGTATGCCTTCTAAGTGGAGCAATAAGATCATTAACGTTCAGCATTGTTATTGATGTCTGGGATGTTCTTCTCTTCTCATGTTTCCCTCTTGTGCTATTGCTTCATAGAAGCTGTGAGCTCTAACTTTTGTTTGCTTTTACACTAGTGGGCATTTATTGTACTCTTCCAATTTTAGTGCACTTTTGAGCATTTACTCTGAATCATGTCTAGTAGTGACATAGTCCCTCAGTGCTTGCTTATCTGGGACAAATGCTTCTTCTACTTGGTCTAGCCTACTGTTGAAGCTTTTCTGCTGAATTTTGAAATTCTCTGTATGATTCTTTCATTTCTTTAAGTTCCATTATATCTCTTTTATACATTGTCTATTTCTTCCGTGACTTTTCTTTTTTATTCATTCATCTCCTGAAAATTTTCTTTTGGCTTCTTTGTGTTGACTTTCAACTTTCTCTTTAATAACCTTCATCTCATTTGCCATCTATATTCTTAACTCCATTTCTGGCGTTTTAACAAATTTATTTCAGTTGGAGTCCATTGCTGTAGATGTATTTTTATCCTTTGGAATTGTTGAGCTAGCTTGTTTATACAGGTTGCCAGAGTCCTTTTTCTGGCTTATTTTCACTGGACTCTCTTCTTTCAACTCAAGGCAGATAGGTTGTGGTGCACCTATTACCCTATGAGAGGAACTTTCCTACTTAGTCAGACTAAGGAGAGGTATCTAGATAGTGCGTTTGTGTTCCATTCTGGAAGGGCAGCGGTGGATCCACTGAGTTGCTACAATAGAGCTGTTTGTTTGTTTGTTTGGTTGGTTGGTTTGGTTTCTTTTTTTTTTTTTTATTGTTGGGCACTCACTGAGGGTGCAAAGGACCAGCTTACATTGATTGCATTTGTTCGATAAAGACCCTCTTATAATTCTGTCCTGCCCCCCAAAGGTGTATCATACACCATGATTCTGCACCCCTTCCTTTTTTCCTCTCTCTGTTCACTCCATCCCTCATTCCCACAGTGTATGAGGTCATTAATTGTCCTCATATCAAAATTGAGTACATGGGATTCTTGCTTCTCCATTCTTGTGATGCTTTACTAAGAATAATATGTTCCACTTCCATCCAGGGTAATACAAAAGATACAAAGTCTCCAAGAAAAAAAAAAAATTCTGTCACCATAAGGACACTTGCAAGGGACTATTTATTGGAGCTCAATTTGCAATTGCCAAAATGTGGAAATAGCCTAAATGCCCACCAACCCAGGAGTGAATTAACAAGCTGTGGTATATGTATACTATGGAATACTGTTCAACCACTAAAATAGAGCTGCTTTTGTTGCCCCATTCTCCTGTAGTTGTCACAGTCCAAGCCAGGGCTGGTAATCTTGATTTGGAGTTGTGGGTTTGTCCTCAGGCTGCTATTGAAGCTCAGATAGGGGGCTAGATTGTTCTTTCTGGGTCTCCCAATAGAGGTGGCTATGGTTGCTGGGTGGGGCTTTCTAGAGAGTTGCTGTTGTGTCAAAGGCATGGGCATTCACTGCACTCAGGTCTAAGTATAATGGTGACATGTACTCCATTGTGGAACATTGGACTATGGGTACAGTGTCACACACTGCTGCAGTGCATGGCCCACCCGGTGGCATGTGTGGCAGTGAGGCATGCCCTGCCAGCTGGAGCACAGCTGTGCAGAAGCATGTTTTGCCTGTCAGCATGCAGGGGAGGGGCTTACTCCTCTAGTCAGTGCATTAGGCTGTGGTGGCTGGGTTGCCAGATGGTTGGGGCTCTCTTCCCATGAAGGCCCCACTGCCCCACTGAGGCTGTTACATGGGATGCATTAAGTTGTGCCAGCACTCCCTCCACTCTCAGTCACCAGACGGATAGGCATGTCTTCATTCCCACCTCTGTTCTCAGTGTAGCATGGGTGATGTGGTTGCAATAAAACTGATCTCTGTGTAGACTGGGTGCTCCAGCACCAAGTGGTCAGAATGGCATCAGTTGCAGTGACCTGAGAACAGAAGCCAGCAGGTAGATGCTGAGCTCACTCTCAAAAGAAACATTACTCCAAGAAGTTCTCTGATTAGTACAGAGGCCTATGGTGGTTGTGGGCGGAGCCCTTCACATATGAATTGCAGTGTCTGCAGAGGGAGCAGGGAGCCCTGGGTTTCTCTCCTTTGTCCCTTCCCCATATATAGGCAACTTCCACAGATGCCTTCCAGTCTTGTTAAGTGTATTTCATCTTTACTTCACTTTTTACTTCACTGGAGTGTCTCCAGTGACATCTCTGATTATTTGCAATGATATCTTTAAGAGAATCTATCCCTAGGTGGGCATCTATTTGCAACATTTGATACTCTCCTTAAGAGTGCTCTGTGTGGGCTACTTCTATTCCACCAGCTTCTCAGTCTCCCGAATGTTTCTTTGCCTATTAAATAAATGTAGAAAATGTCCAGGATTCAAGGATATGGTTTTATTCATTAGACTTATTCTTATACACCATCAAAAATAGAACAAAGAAGAAAAAACAAAAGACAATAATTTTAGTATCTTTTAAATCAAATATTTCAATAAAGTATGTTCAATTCTGATTCTTCTTCACCTTAGTTTCAAGTTATAGATTTTAAATGAGCATTATTAGGAAATCCATTAACACTTTAAAATTATAATTAGAAGTATATATATAATTTAAATATATGTTATAAATGTACACACAAATACATAGTGTTAACTATGGCCATTTATACTGCTTAAAGCAGCCACACTACTATTCAGCATGATAAACATACCTTAATAGCAATTTAGTAAATGGTGTCTTAGCAATTTATGAATTAATATGTTTTTAGAAAAGATATGCAAAAGGGAAGAATATAAACTGAATTTCTTGAAGACAAGTCATGTTTTCTTGCAGAAAATATTGCTTCATTATTTTTACTCTAAGTCCTCTTATGCCACCCCTCTAACCAAAAAAAGACTTCCCAGTGCATCATCCTAGTACCTAATTATAGTAGTCCAAGTGGCCTAACATTTTTATGTAGGAACAAATATTCCATAGGTAACATCCTATTGAACATTTAGAAAATTGCTCCCTTTTAAAAATAATTCACTTAGCATCACTCATTTTATTTGGTCATTCATCTAATACATGATTTTGAATTCATACAAAAAGCACTGTAAGTGGAGGGAATATATTAATAAACAAATATTAAAATGCATTCATGTTATAGTTTTTATGCTCTGGTCAGCAGCACAAAGATAAATAAGAGGTAAACAAAATAATTTGAGAAGAATAAAGTAAATATACCAGTATTTTATGGTATTGCTCATAGACATGCTCTTGAACTGACATGATACATCAAACAGATTGAAAATACATAGAGGTACAGAGAATCTCAAAATACCTGGTAGAATAACCCTCAATTTGTCATAAAAAGCTGAATACCTATTTCCTTTGGAAGAGATTTAAAAAAAGAAAAAGGCTTTCTTGGAACATTCATAATTTAGAACCCTCTAGTAGTTTTTGAACAACAAACAAAACAGATACTTAAGCAATTCTAAGGGCCAATTCTCAAGTTATTTAAAAATATAAGTTTAAGCTGCCAATTACATTTATTCTGAAGTGTGCCAGAAAACCAGACTATATTACAGTATCTGTGATTTCCCCAAAGAGAAATCTAATTTGTAAAAAAATTCTCAATTTTCACTTGTAAGATTCTAATAATAATGTAAATTACAGAATAAATAAAATAAATATAGAATATAATATATACAGAATATATGATAAAATATATTACAGAATAAAAGTTAATGATATAAATAAATTATTGACAAGTATAGAAAAATTATTCGGTGCTAAGACTTATGAAGATTCCATGTTAAAGGAAATCTGCTATTGGTGCCACCAAGAAAACTCAAGAACCAAAGACAGGAATAAGAAAGGAAATATATCTCAGGTGGATTCCCTACCAATAAATCACTATGGTTATCTTTACACCCTAATAGTGCACTTATTCACAACGCAAACCTCTGACAGGTGCTTTAATACATCTTGAGGTTAATGTCAAGTTGTATAACTTGGAACAAATTCCAGGTGGTGAATTCTGAGGACTGGTGGGCAAGGAATGACTGTGTTTTCAGTAAACCTTTTAATCCTATGGAGAGTTGATCTGACATGAGAATACAAACCATAGATCACTGTGGCAAATGTGATTAGTTTGAGAAAAATCCCCATTATTTACCATCTCCTTTGAGGGGAAATCTTTTCTCCATGCCTCTATCACAAATGCTTTAGAAAATAGTGTGTTACTAGTTCCCATTTTCTTTTGTGTATAACCTCGGAGGTAAGTAATTTTGACAAGTGCTTTCTAGAGTTATTACATAGTAAGTACATTTGATTTTTTAACAGTTTTATTTTATTCTAAAAATAAATACTATGGAGTTAGAATTTTTGTGGCTTTCAGTCTAAAAATCCACATGAAATTTACTCATTCAAAAGTGCCTATAAAGTACTAGCAATAGAAAAATAACTTTGAGTAAAAGAAGGAAAATACAATCTTTCACTGTTGAGGTGTTTACAAACTAATAGCAGAATTAAGGGTACTATGTAATAACTACATGCAATGTGTTTACTGCAAAAAAACCCTAATTAGGGTTAAGGTTGTTAAGATTACACTGGCTGAGGGCACAGTACTATAACCCATAGATAATATCAAGATGTCTAGCACTGTGTTGTTTGAATAGTGTAGAAACAAATATAGTTATTTTAATAAATAATAGGTAAATATGCTTTATGTTTGATCAAAATTAGTAATAACAGATTCAAAAAGCTCAATGAAACCCAAGAAAAAGAAGTTAGAAGAAAATTGTAAGCAGAAATGATTCCAGAAAAACAAAGAAAAAGAAAGGCTTAATAGATGTGAGAGGAAAAAAAGATGCCCTATGATAATATAATCAATACACAAATGAGAGTTGACTTCCTCATCAAAAACAGTGCAAGCAGAAAAACTTTTGAAGTTTTTTTTGAAAGACTAAAAGCTAGAATTCTATAGTCGTAAAACTATTCTTCAAAATAAATGGAACATAAATATGTACAATATTAGAAATGTGAAAGCTGAGAGATTTTGTTCCTGGTAGAGCTGCATTTCAGAAAATATTATGGGAATTCTTTGGGTTCAAGGGAATGAGGCAAGAGAATCGCCTTAGCCCAAGAACTAGAGGTTGCTGTGAACTGTGAGCTGTGACAATATAGCACTCTACTGAGGGCAACAAAGTGAGACTCTGTCTCTAAAATAAATAAATAAATAAATAAATAAATAAATAAATAAGATTGTTTTAAACTAAGTAATAGCATTTGAAGATCGAAACCGAACATTGGCTGTGCAGAACTTTTTAGTTTGATCAAGTTCCAGTAGTGTATTTTTGATATTGCTTCAAGTGCCTGGGGAGTCCTCCTCATAAAATATTCACCCAGGCCAATTCCTTCAAGAGTTTTCCCTGTACTTTCTTCAAGTATTTTTATAGTTTCATGTCTTAAGTTTAAATCTTTTATCCAGTGAGAGTCCATCTTAGTTAATGGTGAAAGGTGTGGGTCCAGTTTCAATCTTCTACAGGTTGCCAGCCAGTTTACCCAGCACCGTTTGTTAAATAGGGAATCTTTTCCCCACTGAATGTTTTTAATTGGCTTGTCAAAGATCAAATAACGGTAAGTAGCTGGATCCATCTCTTGGTTCTCTATTCTGTTCCAGACATCTA